>JACVEI010000441.1:14668-30831 GCA_018115615.1 Pestalotiopsis sp. DP-2020a | reverse complement strand
AAAAAAAAAAAAAAAAAAAAAAAAAAAGCAGAATGTTGCGCCGTCAATGCAGAATTCTTGTTAGATGCAGGAGACCGCAACCCGAGAGCAACAAAGCCCTCTCGCAGCCATATCTCAGTCTTGTATTTCTTCCTGACCCAAATCGTAATTCCCGTGAGTGCTCAGCACCCAATGGCAGGTGGGCCTCTATTCCCGGATAGCGTCGACCTCCTCGGGCTTCTTGCCAGCTCCGGACCAGCCCTGCCAGTTACCAAACCAGCTGGCGCGCTTGTTCTCGGCGGCCTTCCTGTCCGACTCTTCCTGGACCAGCCTCAGAGGTCTCGGCTTGTTACCGGCGAACGTAGCGCCTTGCTTCTCGCCGGTGTGGCTGTAGCCTCCCGCCGAGCTGACCGTCCTGGGCGGGCTCTGGCTTGCACTGGTACCCTCGGTGATGGAGTCTCCGCTGACGCTGCTCGTCTCGCTGCGCATTCCGGGGAAGTTACCCGCCGTCGGCGCACCGTTGATAGAAACCACGCGAGGCGAGCCCGTGCCATTAAAGAACTGGGCGCTGTTGCGAGGGTTGGACAGCGTGGGCGAGATGGGGCCCATGGGGCCGTCCGGACCCTTGTACATAGCGTTCACTATGCCCGCTGCACTTGGGTACTGCTCGCTCATGGGACGACCGCGCCTCGTCGAAGCGGCTCTCGACATACCGATAGGGATACTGGGCGCCGTCTCGGGGTTGTTGTGCATTGTGTTCGTGGATGGCATGAAGGTCATGGGTCTGGGCTTGCGCACTGGTGGCGCGGCGGGCGTACCTGTGGCCATGGACTTGGCACGCTGGAGGAAGGAAGCATTTCTGTCGGAGGGGGCAGGTGGGAGCTCCTTGTTGACGTTGGCGCTTCCAGCCTTGGTGTCGGTAGACTGATCGAGGATGTGCTCAAACTCTTGGTGCTCCAGAAGACGCTCGATGATCTTGTTGATGTAGAGAGTCAGAGCCTTATTCTGGTCCTTTAGCACGCGCAGCTCGCCCTCGAGGCGGCGCTGGTGGTCGCCGTCGTCTGCATGCGACATGGCCGAGTCGTCGGCAACATCGCCGAGTTCGTCGGCAAGAGTGCTAGCAGCAGAGGCGTCCTTGTCTCCGCCAGAGCTGGGGCGGCCCTCGAGTGCGTCCAGAGCATCCTGGTGAGCATTGACACCCATGTAGCTGAAATCTCCCTTGCCGAAATCGCCAGTCAATGTCTTTTCTTGCAGCAGCAGTTGGTATGACTCGTTGTCCTCCATCAGTCGCGCATTCGCCATGCGAGCCTCCATGAGGAGTCGCTCGACTTCGTGCATGCGGCCACCGCCCTGGTTCTCCGACTCGACCAACTTGATCTGTGCCTCTGCCAGCTCAAGGCGAAGAGATTCGATGAGCTTGTCCTTTTGGAGGAGGAACTTGGAGTTGTTCCTGGAGTCGCTGCGGGTGATGGACGAAGGTGGAGCGAAGCTGCCATTATCCACGCTGGGGGAGGCATTGTTGGCTGGTGGACCGTGTCAGTGACTGGGCAGCATGAAACAGTATAGAGTGGAAATGCATAAAACTTACAGTGTCTCGACGATCGGCCATCTTCCTCGTTGTTCCTCTGGTTCAGGGTGTCCTTGAGCCTGTTGATGACGGCCTGCATCTCCTCTTCCTTGTTGGCCATGTCCTCCTTCTCCTTGAGGATCTTGCTCTTCTCGGCCTCGTAGATGGTCTCCATCTCGCGCATCTGCCGGGCAGACTCTCGCTTCTCGTTGCGCAGGGCTTCAATCTGCTCCTCGCTCTCGTGGCAGCGCTCCTCGAGCTTGGCCTGCTCCTTCAGGGCATCGTCCAGTCTTGACTGCAGGACGTCGGTCTGCTTTCTGTACTGCTCCGAGGCGGCGTCGGCCTTTTCCAGGCGGGCCTTGAGGTCCTCGACAATGGCGGCAGCCTCTGCGCGAACAACCTCTTCAGCTTCGCTGGTGGGAATGCTCAGCGAGGACGAGCCCCGGTGCATGGCGGCGCGGGCAGAGACGGGAGTGCCTGTCCTGGTGGAGCCTCTCCTGGTGGGCGTGCCGGCAGCGCCAGCAGCGGAAGCATTCTGAGCGGCGGATGAGGCCGAGGAGACAGAGCCGCGCGCCTGACGAGCGGCCGAGGGCGAAGGCGACGACGCGGCGTTGGAGTCGCTCATTCTGGTGTTGACGGGCGGCTTCCTAGTCGCGGTGGACATGGCAGCGAAGCGATGCGGTGAACCTTAAAATCGCGGTGTAGCGGTGGGTTGCTTTTTGTCTTTGGGGGGTGCCCACGCGCGCTGTGTGCAGAGCAGATAGCATATACCTAAAAGGAAGATATGCTTGTCTCTGACTGTTCGTCCGGGGGCAGAGCGATGGCTTAGTCTGTCCTGAGATCTTGGTGTTTTGGGTGTGTTTGGTAAGGAAAAGGTGCTGGCAGCTAGGTTGGCATAAAGAAGGAATGGATTTCCCTGGATTTTGACCGATTCCAGTCGGGGGTGTTGATGGATGATTTGATTCGATGTTGACTGACCTGGGGGTGGTTTCCCTTGTGCTTAGCCGTTGCCGCAGTCCCCCCTTAGAAGTGGGCTAGGACGGAACAGCACTGGCCTACCCTACCTAGTCTGGGCTACGTCGGCCTAGTAATCCAGGGTATGTTGGGTGTCGGTAGCGCCGGATTGGGCCTCTCTCTGACAGGGCAGGGCTCAGCACTTGCACCACTGGGAAGCCAAAGCCAAAGCCAGTCAGTCAGTCATTCAGTGGCAGCAGTAGGCAAAAGGCAGATAGATTCGTAAAGCAGGTAGGCGATGCAGCTGACCCAGCCAGCGTATATAAAACAAGTGTGGTGTGTGTAAGCCAAAAGCCCCAAGTAGCATCTTGACACAAGAGATAGCGTCAAATTATATCTAAATATGTAACCTACCTAAGATCTGTCTTTAAGCAGTAGGTAGGCCAAGGTAAAAAAAAAAAAAGAAGAAGCTACCTGGTTGGAGGGAAGCCACATTGCCTACACCGTTCAACTCGTGTGAGTCTCCATCGTCCGTTCTTGGGAGCCGCCCCGACCAGACGTAAACTTGTTTGCTAATCTGGTTGATGGGAAACAGGCCACAAGAAGAAAAACTCCTTGCAGCTCAACCCGCCATATGATCCGAGATCCCCATACTGGCGAAATCTTGCAGGTCTCTGGGCCAGGTTTGGTGCTATGTGCAGGCGATTGATGCGTTGGCGATCCCGACTTGCTAGGCGGTGGCCAGTCCCGCACCCTCCAACTCGATAGTGTGAGACAGCCGTTGGATCGACACGATATACTTGCGCAAAGTTTATAGGTAGATAAAATTCGCCAGCTTTTCAATTCTATTTATTCCTAGTAGTCACATGGGAATATGGATATAATTGTGAAAGAGGCCATGAATGCGGTGTTTTGCTCAATCCCATTCATTTAGCAGAGCCTCTCACCGGTTCCGTCACCAGAAAAGTTGCTGCTGTTGTGGTCCAGAGACCCATTAGTGCTCTCTGGGGCTCGGATGTCCCCCCCACCCCCTAAGGCTTACAAGCCAGTTTATCCACCACCATTCATGGGACGAAGGCATTGTCCACTAGGTACCGCATCCCTGGAAGACACGCCTGTCGACTGCCAGGCACACGATAAACCAAGCTCCCGTCTGCATCAATATTGAGTAATTTAGTGCATCATTCGGATCACCTGCTGAAACATGCATTCGACTTCAAATTTGGCACTGCATAATGACTCCCGAGCCTCAGAAAAGTACTTCCAGCAAGCAAAGCCGAGGGTGTTTCTTTGTTTACTGCCAGACCCAGTCGAGCCAGTACCCTCGCAACAAGGTATGTAACCTCGAGGGTCCATGTAAGGTAAGGTAGGCCAAGGTCGCTCTCCGTCCCACCCCTCCACAATGCCATTGAGCGAACAGTGCTGTGGTGCTCTCGCCGGCAGTCAACCAGAGGTTCGTAAGCAAAGTAATTTCAGAGTTTATGCAGCCCTCTTTCGACGCCCATGTGACAAGACCGGTCTTGTTCTCAGTCGTAAGTCAGTCAATCAACCTGCGGTCCTACCTTCTTGGATGCTCATATTATCTTGTCGTTGATAAAATGCCCATCCATTCCGTACCCTTGGGAATATTCTGGATCACGTCGCATCGTCTCCATGTGAGCGAATTTGTCGCTCCGTCACCTGCTATTGATCTCCATAATAGGTATCTTCTTCACCGACTTGGGGTTGCCAGGCCAGATACAGTGAAGTAGGCATGTACGTACCCCACGATGCCTCCCCAAGGCCGGAGCTATCCCTTTTACCTGCTGCTGGCCTGTGGATGCGAAGGATGCCGGGGAAAACCCATACCATCTTGCGTACGATATCCAGACCTACACTGTACTCGACAAACAGCTACAGTTACGGTCATTGCGGAACTTTAAAAAGAAATGATAGTCTTGTTTCAATTCGAAATCTACACACCACGTTCGAACTCTACATGCCATCCGGCACGTCATGCACTGTAGATGACATATGGGAGAAAATGCTACATTTGTCACGGGCGGGACAATTATCCGCTGTCAAGAAAAACCATCGAGGGGCTCACAGACAAGGTTCCACACGGAAGGTACCGGGTCATCATTGGCCCTGCAAGGTATTCGGTAGCTCCAGCTTAGAATTTTGCCATAGCGTAATGTTTTACAGTTGGCACAGTTGTGCGATTATACTACAAGTTCACAGTACCCATGACATTCTAGTATGCTTGATCGTAGAAAATTCAAATTGATTTGGGTATCACTGTTTGCTGCCTCGTCCAACGCAAGGTGTCTTTTGTACTATGTCGTGAATTGACATTCGGCATCAGATTTTCTTTCAACTACTCAAGTATCTCTAGACGCCGGGTGATCGTGAAGCCTCGGATGTCGGTTGAGTGCAGGTGCACTACATGACCCGACCGAGATGGATAAATAGCATTCCCATTTTCTTACTCCAGACCAGTGTTCCAAACGCCTTCCGAAATTCGAAGTGTGCATGTCAAATCTACGACTGCTGGTCGGCAAGGATGTCGGAGTCACCGGCGTCGAGGACGGCCATGGTGGAGCAGCGGAAGAGCTTACCGCAGGCAGTACCGAGCTCAATCTGGAAGGGGAGGTTTCAAGTTAGCCGACTGATTTTGCCCTCCAAAGTCTACAGGAGACTTTTTCGCTGGGTAGACACGACGCAGACGAGATGTCTGCCTCGGCCGGTATAACATGTCGAGGTGACTGGCCACAGTTTCCCATGGTGCAGCCACCTCAATGTCACGTAAAGGTTTGTCTTGCACTTACGTTGTTGCCGCCGAAGTGGTGGACGGGGGCCTTGGACAGCATGGAGTAGTACTCGAGCTCAGACTTGCGCAGCGGGGGGGTGTTGCCGGCAATGATGACGAGCTTGGCCTTGCCAGCACGGAGGGACTTGAGAGTCGACTTGTAGCCCAGAGTGACCTTTCCAGACTTCATCACTGTGGAAACAGTTAGTATCCAGCTCAGCAGCACCAATGCGCACACAACTCGTGGGGAGACGTACCAAGCGCGAGGCGCGAGGAAAGGGAGTTGGCATCCTTCTTGTTCTTCTTGATGGCCATTGCGACTGGTGATGCTGGTCGATTAGTCGGTTGATTTGGTGATTTGGCGTTGGGCGTGGAGAGGAGAGTCCAAACCTTTCGACTGGAGTGCTCTGGAGTTTTTTGGATTTTGCATCTTCGGGCCCCCACTAAGCAGACTTGGCTGCACGTGCCCCGGGTTTTGCGGCTGCGAAGGGCAGCGCACCCTAAGGCCCCACTTTTGGGGCGAAGTGCTGATTGGTCAGCCCACCTCACCTACCACATTCTGTGACTCCCCCAAAAGTTGCCGCTGGTTGATTTCTAAGCCAGGTAAGGAATTCCTTCAAAAGTGGGCAGCACCTCACCACCTTGACGACATCAACCACCAACCCACACCCAGCAACACCATCGTGAAATACCGTCAAGATGGCTCGTCGTCCCGCTCGTTGCTACAGATACTGCAAGAACAAGGTGAGTTGAGCCGGAGACCGATTTCTCCTCGAATTCTTTTTCCGACGACACACGCTCCGAACGACCCGATATTTGCGCCCACGAAAATTGCTTTTGGCCCGGCTTTGAAGGAGGAATTATCATCATTACGACGGCAGGGCATTGAGCTCGCATTTTTAACCGCGGACGCTGGCAAATATCGGGTCGTTTCGCGAGGACGGAGTCGCTGGGAGGAAATTTTCGTGCAAATGGACTTGCAGAGGCTGACCTGACAAATCTAGCCGTATCCCAAGTCTCGGTTCAACCGTGGTGTCCCCGACCCCAAGATCCGAATCTTCGACCTGGGCCGCAAGCGCGCCAAGGTTGACGACTTCCCGCTATGCATCCACATGGTCTCCAACGAGTACGAGCAGCTGTCCTCTGAGGCTCTCGAGGCTGCCCGTATCTGCGCCAACAAGTACCTTGTCAAGTACGCCGGAAAGGAGGGTTTCCACTTGCGCGTCCGCGTCCACCCTTACCACGTCGTCCGTATCAACAAGATGTTGTCTTGCGCCGGTGCCGATAGACTGCAGACCGGTATGCGTGGTGCCTGGGGTAAGCCCAACGGCACTGTCGCCCGTGTCAACATTGGTCAGATCATCATGAGCGTCCGCACTCGTGACTCTAGTAAGTTCCCCCGGCCAGTGGCAGTCTCTGATGCCACGTCTGGTCCTGTATCTCGACTCTAACCAAATCTCTAGACCGCGCCATTGCTCTTGAGGCTCTCCGCCGCTCGCAGTACAAGTTCCCTGGTCGCCAAAAGATCATCATCTCCAAGAACTGGGGTTTCACTCCCCTCCGCCGCGAGGAGTACCTGGAGACGGTCGCTGCTGGCCGCGTCAAGGTCGACGGAGCCTACGTTCAGTTCCTTACCAACCACGGCAACCTGGAGAACAACATGAAGCGCTTCCCCGACGCTTTCCAGGCATAGAGGAAGTTTTGTCGTGTCATGAGAAGCAACGGGAAATGGATTGGCGTTTGATTCGGCTACCAAACATAGCACTGTACTGTGAATTGGCAGTCAATTGAGGATCTTGCATTTGCACCACAAACATGATACTTTCTGATACCACATTGTGCCGAGCCTGAGCATGTTCGTGTGTCCACTTTGATTGTGATGTGTTTCTCCCGGCCAGAGCAGAGTCCGATATCTCGTCTGCTTCTCTCACGTTGCGGCTTTTCGACACTCACAGCCTTGGTCATGATCTGCCGTCTAGATACTGCCATCTAGATTATAAATCCGGAAACAATGCGACTTATCAATCAACTCTGCGATTTCGGCGGCCGTGTCAAGGGGATAAAGTGATTTTCTATCCTAGGAGGATGCTGATTGACAGTTGACCCGAGTCTGGGCCTGGCCTGGGGCATATGGTCCCTAATGAGATCATCAATAAGTCCGCGCGAAAGGACCGCTTGCATTTATCATAGTGCGCGAACCCGAGTCAGTGTCAGCCTGTAGTCGACGTTCCTACAGGCTGGATGCTTCGACGGGTGCTCTGGCAACTCGGCTCAAACAGCCAGGTAGAGTTGGTTCGGCTTCTAGTGTTGGAGAATGGAAGGCAATCCATTCCCTCTCGAGCAGTCATGTCGGACTGTTCTGTTTCGTTGAGGCTGCATACCCGCCAGACTAGAAGATTAAGTATGGCACCCAATGTAGGAACGTGGCCCCCAGAACGTTATCACTTGTGCATTAGCCGAACGCTCTGTGTTCTTGTAGAGGAACAGAGAGTGTGTCATCTGCGAATCATCAAGACGAGGTCTTGTTTCTGTTGGATCTACATAGAGTAAGTACCCTACATATCCAGCAGCAACAACGAGTTCAGACCGCATTGTCTGCAGGAGAGGCTGGTCAATCTATTATCTGATGCAGCAAGTGGATTCGGGGTCCAGGCGGCTGGTTGGTCGCGTGTGTTAAGGCAGTCGGGGGAGCGATTCCGGCCTGTTTTCTTCTAATCGGAAACCGGGCTTCGAGGTCTGATAAGCTCTTTCTGTTGGCGCCGCGAGCGCTGATAGCTGATAAGCTGCCCCCAAGCTGCGTTGACCTGATCCACCCCCCGCCGGCTCATCACCAGACTGGATGACAACATACATTGAACGACCGCGCCAGTACCTACATTACCCTACCATACTACCAGACAGAGGGCCGCCCGACAGACAAAACGTTCATCCCTTCCCCCCATCGCTTTGCTTTGGCTCCCCGTCTGACCTCGTGTGACTACAATACGGCACTCAACATTCATTCCACACCATTTTTTGACCGCTCGTCCTTGTTCCTGAGCCACGCTGACAGCCTTTGCGCGAACAGAGGGTTGCACATCAACTCCCGCCTTGCTACTGCTGCTACTTGAAGTGGGGGGACAGGAGCCGTTCCAAGACAGCGAACAGACAAGAGGCGACCAAGCACCACGCGATCATCGACAGATCCCCCAATAGGACACCTGACTCAACTTTCGTCATTGGATCGCCATCTATTCATGAATGCCATCACTACAAGTGCTTTCCGTCGCTATAGCCATCGCTGAACCCCAACGCCTCTCTTCCTGTGCCACATACGTTGCCGGCCTCGCTGGGCCCACTATCCATACCTATACTTACACGTCTCAGCTAGCGTCCTGACGCCATCCAGTATCCGTATAGTTGCCAACGTACCGTACGCACTCTG
The DNA here is from genome assembly GCA_018115615.1 of Pestalotiopsis sp. DP-2020a. NCBI lineage: Eukaryota > Fungi > Ascomycota > Sordariomycetes > Amphisphaeriales > Sporocadaceae > Pestalotiopsis > Pestalotiopsis sp. DP-2020a. The sequence goes on along the minus strand of JACVEI010000441.1, from coordinate 22,119 downwards.
ATCAATAGTAGCACAACAAATCGCCGCCATCAGCTCGGCCCCAAGATAGGGGCGCATTTTCAAATATTGTTACTTGACAAATATTCTATCCAACCTGGGGGCTGTCACGTCTTACTTGCATCAAAGCAGAGAGATTTTCATTACCATCTCACCCACCCATCTGCAACCCAAGTTGTGTGTCGATCCCCAAGACTCAGCGTGCTGCAGACAGACGAGCCCCGCAGCCTTGAGGTGATCATCGACCATCATAAGTTGGCCGTCCCGCTAGGGTCCCAACGTGGTCGCGCGCTCCTTCTCTACATCGGATAGCTCAACAGTCGAGAAAAGAAGACATCGCCCAACATGGCCTTCCATCAGCCCACGCGCCAAGCAAATCAACGGGTGTACCACCCGGCAGTCGATGAGGATGTGCGCCAGGCGCCTCGCCCAGCCGCGTCCGCTATTGAGGAATCGCAGACATGGGTGCTGTTTTCCCCCATCAACGATGCCGCAACCACAACTTCGTATCTCACAGAGACGCACCGCAGCGAGTCGACGCCTGGCCGCTCTCGGCTGAGTGACCTTGGAAGCGTGCACACCATCGCGCGGTCAGATAGCATAGGCCAACAGCGATCGCATACTACCCATGAAGATGATGAGGAGGACGAGGAGGAAGAGGACGACGCAGAACTGGACAGCCTGGACAGCCATCTTCCCGAGTTTCGGTCAACTCCACATTTCTCCCACTCGGCACCAGGCCTGGCTCCCATTGTACCTGCACACGATGGCCTCGGCTCGTTCCGCCTTGACCATGACGGCATGGGCCAAGACGTACAGGACAGGCTGTTCGCCTTTGAGAAATACAATCCGCGCCGGGTGAAGAGGCGACGGGAGAGTCTCGAGCTAGCTCAGGTCGAGCTAGATATCGAACAAGAACAGGAAGTTGACAAGATGGGACGAATCGAAGCTTGGAGGCTGGAGCAAAGCCGGTGCCTGCTCGAGGAGATTCAGAAGGAAACCAGGAGGAGGCGGAAATCGGCAGCGAGTACGCAATCGGTCACCGGCCGGGTCGAGAATGTTGCGATTCCCGACGACGCCCATTCGAGGATTCAAGAGACATCAGATGAGGATGATGCTTGGCACGACCAACAGGCGAACGATCTGGACGACAGCGAGACATTCCTCGGGCGGATCACACGAAAGGTTATTCGCGACATTATGGGGATCGACGACAAGCTCTTGTCTATACTTTTTGGCGAGTCTCTACCAGATGAGGACGATCTGTCTTCGACACCAAAGGCCTCAACGTCGATGCACGAAACGCAAAAAGAAGGCCCCGCTGCTGATCCAGAAAACGCATCGTGGCAACTGCAGATGCTCGAGAGAATCGCCAAGGAGTTGGGTTCGTTTGTCTATCAATTGTCAGAGCATCCTGGTGCATTTTCGACATATGCGCGAATGCAGCAGATGCCGATACCATACGCTGGCCTCCCGCCAATCGCCGAAACAACGAACGACATGACTAGAGCTCCATCCCAAGTGGAGGACACGAGGGCATCGATGCCCGAGTTCAAACCGACGATCCCCTCTCAGACGCGCCCGATTGACGTACCTCAAACGAAAGCAGCTCCTGCGCACGCCTCTGCGGCATCACATGTTGTCGGGGAGCAGCAAGCTGCTAATTCCAACGCTTTCACCCAGGACGAGTGGGAACAGGACTTGGATGTCAAACTTATCTTCCGCTACCTCCGCTCACGATTCATGTCACGGTCGAATAGCACTGGCAGCGCCTCGGCAGGCTCCCATCTTACCACATCGAGCAGTCAAGATGCTGCCGCGAAAGCTGCTCGCGTGCGGCAGCATCATCCTCTCGTGTCAAAAGTCCGACCTGCAGAGAGGCGATCCTTTAGGGGAGCAACTCCATCGAGCCCCGTGCTCTTCAGGCGCGCCTCAAGCTGCGCGAGCCAAAGCACGCGCAAGTCGATCCGAAGAAGTAGCTGCTCTTCCAGGCACTACTGGGACATTGGAGCTGGCTCGGTAGGAACGGGCTCGCTTATCGCTGCGGCCGGCCCCATGGGAAGTTGGGGTGAGATTTGAGTTGTGCCGGCAGCTTGTCTGATCAAAATCTCCGGGAGCAACCATCGAATCTTGGATCATATCCAGATATCGCGTGATATCTGACATCTTTACGGCGTACAAGTGTGTTGATATTTGGGTATTAGGAACAGCTTTTCATGATTATTGGCATACAACAACAACATAGCATTTATCCCAAGCGTAGCTATAGTCGGGATTTGATTAGGTAGTCAGTACTCAAAGCAAGCAAGTTTATTAGACACCACAGTTTTGATGGATTAGTTGCCTATGATCTACTCTACAGCTTGATAATAGTAAATTACAAGTATTAATATTCAGCGAATCTAAAGTCGACATTCGTCGTATGTCTACTTGCGTTTGGTGAAAACAAGCTGACACTCATCCTATAAGATTGAAACTAGGGGTCAGCGAAACGCAACTACTAGCAGGGAAATGAGAACGGACTCCAACTTACCATGGGAAACAGCGTCGCAAACACCCTGATCTCCTCGGACCGCGGCGTGGCGTGGTGCGTCCAGTCGACCTCGAGCGACGCCTTGCCGATCATGTGCGCCATGGTGAGCGGGACGTAGCTCCTCGCGAGGCAGTCGTGCGCGCCGGCGCCAAAGACGAGCCAGTTCTTGCTGTGCGACGCCGCGTCGCCCGTGATCCACCGGTCCGGGTCGAACGCCTCCGGGTTCGGGTACGCCGCCGCGTCGTGCAGCGCCGGGTAGCACGACGGCACGATCATGGCGCCCTTGGGGACGGTGTAGGAAGGCGTCACGGGGAAGTCCCGCGTCGCTAGGTACGGCACGAAGATGACGGGCGGCCGGTGGCGCAGCAGCTCCTTGACCACGGCGCCCGTGTACGCCAGCGTCTCGTACGCGGGCAGGTCGAGGGGCCTGTGGGGGTCGCCGCCGCGCGCGGCCAGGTTCTCGGCGCGCAGGCGGTCGAGCACGTCGGGCCGCTGCGCGAGGACCTGGAACAGCCAGGTCGTGGCGCTGCTCGAGGCGTCCTGGGACGCGAACAGGAAGGTGAACATGGTCTGGCCGATCTCCTCGTTGGAGAAGTCGCGGATCAGGTTGGCGGGCCGCTCGGCGTCGGGCACGGCCTCGCCGGCCGCGAGGCGCTCGCGGTACCGCCGCGACTCCATCATGTGCCGGACCCAGTGGTCGACGATGCAGGTGGGCGGCGCGCCGGCGGCCATGTTGGCTTTACAGGCCGCGGCGCACCTCGTGAACTCGGCCTGGACGGCGTCGGCCGTGCGCTTGCCCCGCCAGCACTTGGTCCCGGGCACGTACATGGACAGCGGGACGTTGACGAGCTCGAGGGCCGCCGTGACGAGATAAAAGTCGTCGGCGATGCGCTTGATGGCCGCCTGCGAGATGTAGCCGCCGAAGAAGGTGCGGCACGACAGCGCGCAGTTGATCTCCCGGAAGTGGCCCATGAACGCCGTCGGCTTTCCGCCGGCGGCCGCGCTGGCCGCCACGAAGCGTTCAAAGTAGTCGCCGTACACCTTTTCTTGTACCGGCAGGTAGGTGCTGAGGGCCTTGTTCGTGAACAGGCCCGACAGGCCCCGGCGGTATTCGGCGTGCGCCTTGCCGGTCAGAAAGACCCAGGCGGTTGGCTTCATGATAGACGTTGCGATGGGGACTAGGCATGGTTTTGCAAAGGTGGGTGACTTGAAGACCTTGTGGGCAATGTCACGGTCTGAAGCAAGGACGACAAATCTGCAAGAAAGGCAAAATGGTCAGCATCTATTCCTCGTCTTGGTGGATTGCTTCGTGTTGGAAGGAAATCCCTACTTGTGGAAAACCGAGACGCAACTGAGCGGACCGCTCGCCCATTGAGTCAGGTAGGCTTCGAATCGGGGATGGATTGCTTGGAGGAAGGGTCCCATGAAAGGGATCTTGAAAGCAGGACCGGCAATCGAGCCCTTCTGCTTGATGTATCGAACTGTTCAGCCAGTGTCAGCATATTAGAAACACAAGCCGGTGTATTGGGTGGGCATACACTGATCATAGGAGATCAGGATCAGTAAGACGGTGACCGCAATTTGTACTTTGCTCCAGCTCCCAAGATAGTCTGTCAGGAGGCCTTCGACCTGGCTGATCAGACCATCTTGGCCCGTGAAAGTGACATTTGCCACAAAGGCGTCCGGATCAGCGCTCACAACCGCTGCCATGCTGTATAATGGAAGGTTGAAACGAAATACACGACAACACGGCTGCGTTTGAGTCCGAGAAACGGGGGGCAGGAGCAGCTTTTAAAGACCAGAATGAAACGGCGATAACTGCATCGTATGTCACCCTCCACCGCGATGGACAATCTTAATTCATCTGGCAGTCCCGGGGCTCAATCGTTGGAGATATCTGCTGTGACCGTCTCCAGTTCCTCGGGTTTATAGTCAGTCTGTCCGAATTAGTACTAGATTCCGCTGTTCAGAACAGGGATCATGGATGATCAAGCCCATCTCCTCGTAGGGCACAGAATAACCGAGATGTAAGAGCAAACCGAAAGTCACACCGTAGTCTTTCCCCCTGTTGAGAAACGCCAACAATTGCATCATTTCAGACGCTCTGAGACTGTTGTGCAAATTCATACCGGGAATGGCGACTGCCACTTCAAGTTGAACGAGACTGTCGGCTTCTGATGCATAACGGCGAGTTCGGATACTGACGTTGATGAAGACCCTGGAGATGAGTTTAGTCTGGCATGCGGAGTCTAGTCTTCTTTAGTACTAGACTCCGAAATCCATCTAAACTTCACCTTCCGCGAGATCGTTCGACTCTTCGACGTTCGATCCTGGGCCGAATCTGGTCGAAGAAATGGATGCCCCAGCGGGTATACCTTTGTCAGGGCTCATCTCCGCTCTCGACCCTGGGAGATCCTGCTCACAAATCTGTCTTGCTTTGATAATTTGAGCTCATCCTGCCATGACCTTCAAGATTTCCTGCCATTTTTGTCGGAACAAGTTCTCTTGCGGCGACTGTACCCAGAGGATATTATTCAGTTGAAGCAAGACGTCGTCCCAAGTCTGCAGGCTGAGTGCCTCTGCACATAAGCAGCCCTGGGCCGTGAACCATTGACGATATGCTGTGTTGCAGGAAGCTATCATTCCAACAGAAAGAATCCACAGGCCCAGAGAAGAGCTGCGGATGTCCTTTACCCTGATCACGGTTTCCAAGTGACCTTTCAGTTGAAGCAGGAGGTTATTGGACAAGTCGTGGTGCGAATAATAGGTTGTGCCGTGGATGGTCAACAGGTATAGCACCAAAGAATACCGTAGGCACTCGGAGATGGCTGATAATTCCGGGCTGTCCGTATCAAAGGCAGGCAATAGCAGGAGCCGGTGTATTACGAAACACGTTAGGTCGTGAAGTTCCGTATTTGTCAGATGAGTTGGTTGTGGCTGGCGGAAGATAACGCGCAGGCGGCTCAGTATGCTGCTTATGGCGGGGTCGAGGTCCCAGTCGTCTGGAAGGAATTCGTGCAAGAAAGTTGAGCATGCTGAAGCCGATCGCCACTGTGGAATGGACCCAATTCCTTCCCCGACACCAGAGTCATCTTGTGTCTGGAATTGGGGAGCTCCCGTCACTATTAACGATACCCTTGAAAGGTCAGCCCCAACTGATTCTCTCCAGCGCGACGTGCAGATGCATATTTACCAGGAAATCATTCTCGCGGTCAGCGGGCTTGCAAGTTTTACTTCGTGGATGCCGCCCCTCGTGATGACCATTCGTTTGACGCCGTCAATGTGCATTCTGCTAGCCTCGATGTTGCCTTTGCCATACTGAAGAAATCCTGTCAACGATCAGATCAAGAACAAATGTCTCTAGAGCATACCTCAATTGCGGCAAGGGTCACCACAGAGTTGAGAGTCTCATTCTGGAATGCCAATGCAGAACTCTCGACCTTTCGCCTGACCAAAGCCACGGAGTCTGCCATGAGAAGCTCGGAGATGGCAAAGCCCTGCCCGGCCCTAAGCTCAACGTCGAGGGAAGCAGTCTGCAGCGAGACATGGAACAAGGCGCCGTCGGCGAGCGCTTGAGGCCACCACGAGACCACGAAAGGGTTCGAGTCCATCTCGAGATCTAGCGGGTAGTACTGAAACGAGATATGGGCGAGAACTAATTTTGCCTGTTAGTGGAAAGTCTCGGGTTCTAGGGTATCGAGTCAAATACAATGATGGATAAGGCGCTGGACATGGGCGCGAGGCAGTCTGGTCGGCGGATACGAGTCGAAGGGATCAAAAGACGTCCTCTCTAGTTGTGGTGCTTTCATGAGCTCTTGATCCCTCGTGGGCGGATTCAGCGGGCGGTTGGCGTAGACGCACTGAGACTTGCGCTTGGCGCATCGTGAGCACTGAGGCGTGCGAAGATCGCAGCTGTGCTTTGCCTTTGCGCAAGCATCGCACGACCTCCGGAGCGTGAGTCGCATTCTCTTCGGCAGTTGTTACTTAAAGAGCGTGATGTTTTTCTAATGAGACGGTGGGAAAAAAGAGTTTGAGCGCCGTTGTAGTACAAGAATCCAATCCAGATCTTTGGGATCCATGGGACTTGGAAACGATCCGAGAAGCCTAGCGTAAGACGGACGAGGTAGATCGACTAGAGTGGCTAGCCGACTTTCTGATTAGTTATACACCACAGCCAAGTCGCAGAGCTACGGATGTACGTTCATCGTTGGCGTGCTTGAATCGTTGCTTATATGATCTGGATCTTGTATATGCTTCTTATTATATATCCGATCGCAGAATCAAAGTCGCGATGTTCATTTCCTTGTTTAAACTTGAGTAAATGTTGATAGTTGCAGGAGTAAATCTTTACAAACTTCGATGCACTTCAGGACCACGACGACGAACCAAGAACATACAGCAGTATATGATACAGAGGTCAAGATAATATGAGTCATGGCAAGTGTATACGAAGTACTAAATTAGGTGTTAGCTCTAGACACCGCCTGTACATGTAGTTCGTCTTCGCTTCATGGAATGCAAATACGTTTTCCGTCGACCCGTCTTGAGTAACCTATGTCCTACAGATTTGTCCCTGCAGCAGTTGTGGTCTTTACCGAGCAAATGGCAGCAAGGGACCACCAAAGCTTGATGACGAAGAGTCCGACATGTGGCGGTGATCGCCCACGACGACTTGATGCGCCTGACGCTGTCTGCCTAGATTTGATGCCTCTCATGCAGCAGAAAAGTGCCATGTCATGGCTAATAAGAGATAAGGATGCTAGATCATCTACCAGCTTGCCTTGATTGAGCGGGGGAGCGATATCAAGTATTCCACGAAGAATATAACTGTCTCCTCGACGACATGGTCAAGGAAGAACATGTCTACAATCTGGTCACGATGTGCTCTGGGGAAAAAAAAAAAAAAAAAAAAAAAAAAAAA
>JACVEI010000441.1:1617-14647 GCA_018115615.1 Pestalotiopsis sp. DP-2020a | reverse complement strand
AAAAAAAAAAAAAAAAAAAAAAAAAAAAAAAAAAAAAAAAAAAAAAAAAAAAAAAAAAAAAAAAAAAACATTTAGCAGAGGGTTATTAAGGTTCCCCATCTGTGGCAGAACTTTGAAATTGGATTTGGTGCTGCCCCAGAGCGGCTCCTCGGATCGACACCGTTCAAAGCCAGTGTTTGGCTGAGCAGGGGTCCAGAGGTGACTTTGTCCAATGGCGGACGGTGCCGCTCTGCTCGCGCAACCTTGTCGTTTCTTTTTCGCATCCGACGCGTTAAGTGGACACTTTGGCCATGTAGGGACTGCTGAATGTCTCGAGTCCCTCAAACTTCCCCGGTGGCAGGCAGTCAGGTGCCTGAGCCAGAAAAACGGTCATGATATCTCTGTTGTTGGTTGTCCATCGGGCTGCCAGCAGCCGTCGTTTCTGCGCATCGATCCGCCCGTCTCTCGGCTCCTCAACCAGGTCGCGTACAGTGGGTGATCGGGCAGTTGGGCAACAAGCGATACCTCGACAGCCGCCATCCATCCTTTAGAGCAAAGGCATTCCTGTCGCCTTCGAATGTAACGAGAAAAGTCGAGCTATATTCGGTGAACAGTCGAATCATCTGACCTCTGACCTAGTTTTGAATTGAATTTTATGCGTCATTATATTGGCAAAAGCTGGTGCGAGTCCAACATGTTATCCGACCAGGTTCGGCTTTTAGAGGGCGATTGATTGATTGATTGATTGATTGATTGAGTGACTGACGCGACACGGGCAAACGACTGACGGGATCACCCACCCACCCCGATCCAGTTACCCACTCCTCGAAACCCCACCACTGCTCTGTCCAATCTCGTCCCAGGCGCTTCACTTTCGCAACCTCAACCCGCCATCTCCTCATTGCTCTCGTCGACCGGTCATGCTTTGACGTGTGCATCTCTGTTTTTTGCTGCCTCGAGAGTATAATTATCAATAGACTCTTCATCGCTACATCTTCGACTCTTCTCATATATGTTATCGCCTCTGTGGTGAGTCCTGGCTTGCCCGAACAATCTCGCCGTATCTGGTCGAGCTTGGGCAAAACTGACAATCGCAGCGCCATGTACTAGATCTCGCGACTTGCGACCCTGCCTGCGCTCGGTCGGGTCGCTCAGGATTTTACATACGATAGCATTCCGTCAGCAGATCGCCAGCAGCTTCATATAATCGCGCGCGCCCCCTCGCCCGCACCGCCAACGTTCTTCACCTCTTCTTCATACTCGCCAACCCTCCATGCTCCGCATCGCATGAGCGCCACACCTCAATGGCAGGCTCCTTTCCCGATATCCCGCTTCCGAACAGCTCGTTTTTCAACATTTACACCGATGGAGGATCAATAGCCAGGACTTCTCCCGCCCCTTCGCTGCCCGGCGGCCAATGCAACTTTGTCGATCTGGCACACGGCGCCAACGGTCCAAAATGTGGCTGCCGCCGTTTCTGGAGTCGCAACGCGTCGGGCCTCCACGGCTTTCCTGACGCCTCTGTCGCATTTTCCAATGGAGGAAGCCAGGCCGACCAGTCCGCCTTTTGCATGTGTTCTCATCATGCGTGCTATCATGATGACATTCAGCCCACGCAGCAGCAAGGAACCTTTACCGCGCCCGTCGTCACCGCCACCGCCGGTCAAGAGAATGAAAAGCCACGATCTGGACGGGAGCCTCTCACACCAGTGATGCCGGATATGTCGTTCCAGGTCCCCCCTCCCGTCACAAACCAAATCACCGAACCCGATTCAATTGACAACACTTCTTTTCGTACAAATATCAACCAAGACGTTGAGCTGCACGAAGGCCATCAGGACCCAGCGCCCCCAGCCGAGCCGTCGATCCCGGACACCCAGAGCTGGACCAACTTGCTTCAATCACAACCTGATTACCAGGGAAACGTGGCGCCGTCTATTGCAAGCCAGTGCCTGCAACCAGCATCTCAGCCAAGCTCGACAACATCGTCCGCCCGCATGGCTTATCTCAAGCCATTCGGCGGAAAAGGCCTCAACACTTTCAGCACGCCTAGATCGAAACTGCGTGAGGCTCTCCAGATCACCCCCGATCCTGATGACCGTCGGACACAGTATAATTCTGCCAATCGTAATGCCGGACCGTCGGTCGATGACGTGCAGACCGTCACGAATACCCCAAGGTCGACGCGGTCTGCCCGTCGTGCTGACATGCCAAGCCAAATCCCTCAGCCAAGCCGCGCGGAATCCCACCGCCATGACTTCCAGGAGCTTACAAACACAGTACAGACCCATGAGGAAAGAATCGACCGACTGGAGAATGTGTCTTTCCAGAACGACCACGAGGACTGTCTCAACCAGCACGAACAGACAGACTTGCGTGTCACCGAGCTCACCTCGCGCGTTGAGGAACTCGAAAAGACGCTCAACGATGGCGGCAGCATCGTTTCGAGTCACTACCATACGTCCCGCAGGAGGATAGACCATTCGTCGGCAAGCGTAGCCTCCTTCACCACCAATGGTAGTGTGCGGACGGACCGCGCAGAATTGCAAAACGAGCTTGCAAATCTCAAGGCGCAGCTCAGTCATCTCCAGGCCTCTTCATTCCCGACTGCCTCCAAGCCTTGGGAGGTCGAAGTCGTGTTTCTCCCATTTCATCTGAAAGGGATTTGGTACGAATCTCGTGATTTCCCAAGTCAGCGCCCCTCGGGAGCCACCATCGTCGACCCCGATGAGTGGACTCAGATGCCCAACAGCGCATCGACTATAGAAACACAGCTACCCGACTTGAACGAGTGGGCTGGACCGGAGCTTCAGTCCGAGTGGCTACTACCACGAGCCTGTGCGCCTGGAAACGTGGTGGACCTCCGACTCCGAAGCCGTGGATTGATCAAGAATGTCGTGGTGCGGAGTCCCGATGCTCGGAGCGTACATCAAGCTGTATCTGCTGCCTTTGGCACTCTACTCCGCACCCTGTCGCGTCTGCAAGCCAATGTCCATCATGGCTCGACAACCCACCATCTAGTATCCAGATTTTTCGGACTTCAGCAGCCGTGGGTACCGCTTCGCAAGATCCACAAGGATTCACGCCTCCGCTTTCTGTCGCCGCCCGAAATGATCACGCCGACTAGCTGGGACGTATCATTCCTCAGCTCCAGCGTCGTAATGAAGGCCACTGGTGTTCATCGGCTGTATATTACACAGCCCGAAGCATACTTGCAAGACCAGGATGCTTACGACAATGGCTGGAACTGGCAGCGACTTAGAGAATTGAGCCGAGTGTACCCTGACTCGCAAAGCAGTGAAGAGGTTCCGGAAGCCGACGCCATGGAGACCTACTGGGCTTGGAATGACAAACTAGACGAGCACACCTCCAGCCAGGACAGCATGCAGTCTCTCAGCCTAAGACAGGCTGCCCAGCCCCGGTTCAAGTCCAGGACGCCAAGCCAACATCTTCTGCAAGTGAGCCGCTCAGGCGCATCACCATCCTTGGCGTCGAGTCGTAGCCGCGCCGCATCGCCCGCCATCCTGAGAGAACGTCAATCTTCTATTCCGAGGCCTATACGTGCTCGCACAACATCCGTGCCACCGACGGCTTTGCCTCCTCTAGCGTCACCCTCGCTGTCAACACGGCGCATGGCTACGGCCACCTTCGGGACCATTCAGCAGCACCATTACGAACGTCGACCGTCACCACAACTACTCCGCACCAGTACCGGATCGGCCCTTGCGCTTACCCGAGCAAGTCGAAGACGAAGCACTAGATCTCCTTCGGTTCCACTCTCTGCTCGATTCAGGAATACGCCTCGGTGGAGCGCAGCAAGTCCTAGCCCGCTCTTGACCACTATGAACATTGGGGAGCCGTTTGCTGTTATCAGCAGTGAGGGCGAGATGCATGCTGCATGTCGTCAGACCACGCCATTCTACTACGCCACACCACACAGCAATGCGCCCCCGGTGGAGTCGAGATCGTATCGCGGCATGATGGATATCGAAGATGACCATGGAAGCGGCACGGACTACTCATACGAGGACGGCCAAGATACCGAAGTCGAATCGGACGATGAGGACGCCGCAATGCTTGACCTCGGCCACCCCCGACGCATCCATGAAGACTCGGGCGACGAAGAATGGCAAGGTGCTCAGTACCAGGCCCCCGAAGACGAGGTATGGCCAGGCATCGAAGACGAAGAAAATCGCGACCCGTGCAATGAAGTCGTAGTCTTTATGGACGAGGATGCCATGACCGAAGGGCAAGATGCCGATACCGATGCACAAGATGGTCTCAGCCCGCAGAGCAGCGCGCCCTCGGAATTTCCCAGCAGACAAGAGGCTTGGCCGGAAGACGCTCAAGAGTTCCCGATCTACAACGACAATAGAGGATAATGATTTCCCACGGCTTTCTGTGGCGGTCAATTGTGATGACTGGATGACTGGGAAAACGGCGACTTGTGCTGGGTTAGCGTTTGCATGGCGTTTCGGCGTTTTTGGTTATCGGGTTCTTGTCAAATTTCTTGGAGAGCGGGCGTCTTGGATATCACTCCCATACCTATTGCAGATTTCGGGACATCTCCCTCTCTCATTACAGCATAAACGGGTGTATATATATATATATATATATATATATCCTGTAGATTATACGGCGACTGGTCATGAACCATTGAACATCGAACACGTCGGGCAAAAAGGAAGGATATACGCAGCAAGGGACCACGGCTACATACAGCTCTCAGCTTAACTGTACAGATACCTGATAATATCAACTCCTCTGACATATTGAAAATCCGTTTCCGAAGACTTTCCAAGGTGAAAGTCCAACAACTCTTCACGCAAGGCCGAGCTTCAGCTTCGCATGGGGTTTAATTCATTTTTATAATCCCGTAGTCGTCTCGAGTAAAAATCCCCAAAGTCCCATTGGAGCAGTGTGCCCAAAGAGACGGAATCATGCTGTAGTAACGAGAACACCAAGTGCTATGTGAACGCAAATATCTTTGTTTTTTTTCCATGACCCCTATTTCCATTTGGATTGCCCCAAACTCCACCAGTCTTGAAGCACCGTGGCTCGGATGGGCTCATTCGTTCTGTGTGGTATGATTTCCAACGCCGTAGCTGCGCTTGTATCATGCCGTCCTTGGAATTTTCTGCTCTGCCGCGTCGTCGTATATCACGAAGCTTTAAGCAAAGAACTTCTTGTACTGCGACTTCTCCTTGGCGATGCGGGCGGCGGCCGTCTTCTTGACGGACTCGAGCTCGCGGCTGATGGCGGCGTCGGCGGGGGCCAGCTGCTTGGCGTGCTCGAACGCCTTGACGGCGCCCTCCTCGTCCTTGAGCTTGACGAGGGCCTGGCCCTGGCGGAAGTAGGCCTTGGCCTTGTCGGCGTCGGCGACGCCCCGGACGGCCAGGGCGTTGGAGGCGGCGCGCTCGGCGTCCTCCCACGACTCGAGCTTGAGGTTCATCATGGCCGAGTTGTTGTTGAGCACGAAGCGGAGCTGCTCGATCTGGGCTTTGGTATCGTCGCTCTCGTCCTTGGTCTCGGGCTCCTCGTTGATGTAGCGCAGGCCCTTCTGGTACTTGTCGAGCGCGAGCGCCACGTCGCCGCCCTTGAAGGCCTGGTTGCCGAAGCCCTTGCAGTCCGAGGCGATCTTGAGCACCTTCTGCGCGTCCAGCTGCTCGTCGGCGTCCTCGGGGAAGTCCTCGTAGGCGTCGCCCAGGGCGTCGGCCGTCTTGGTGTCGCCGCTCAGGGCCTCGGCGGCCGCGCCCGTCAGCTCGCCGCAGTCGTCGATGACGCAGTCGCGCGTGGGCTTGTCGCCGCCAGAGGTGGGCATGTTCTCGATCTGTCGGATGATGGACTTGCCGCTGCGGACCTCGCCAAAGACGACGTGCTTTCCGTCGAGGTGGTGCGTCTCGACGGTCGTTACGAAGAACTGGGAGCCGTTGGTGCCTGCAAGACGCAATGGTTAGACGAAGAGCTCAAGCCGTGCAAAGTCTAGACGATGGGAGGGTATCTGTCAGGCAGAGCAGGCAAGAAACAACTTACCGGGACCGGCATTGGCCATGCTGAGCAGGAAGGGTCGGTCATGCTTCTTCTCAAAGTTCTCGTCGTCGAACTTCTCGCCATAGATGCTCTCGCCGCCAGTTCCGTTGCCAGCGGTGAAGTCACCGCCCTGGATCATGAACTGCTTGATGACGCGGTGGAACTGGCTGCCCTTGTAGTGCAGGGGCTTTCCCGTCTTGCCCAGGCCCTTCTCGCCGGTGCAGAGGGCGCGGAAGTTCTCGGCCGTCTTGGGCACAATGTCATCGTACAGCTCAAAGGTGACGCGGCCGGCAGCCTTGTTGCCGATCTTGATGTCGAAGAAGACCTTGCTGCGCTTGTCGGCCATGGTGAAGGATTGAATAAGGGAATGTGCGCTCGGAATTGACTTTCTGGTGGTGGTAGAAGGATTGTCAGTGGCGGTAGCTAAAGCTCCAACAGAGAAAATACGCTGATGCTTTTGAAGTTTGCTTTGCTTTGAGTTGGTGATATCCGCTGTTTGGTCGGCGGGGTGAAAATGATTCACTTCATAGGTAGGTTGGGAGGTTGTGCTCGTCTAAAGTAGCTTGAACATTTACTTACAGTGAGGGAGAAAATGAGTAGAGCAAAGCAGTCGCGAGAATTCTCGGCTCAGTTTGGAATTTCTCTCTTTCTTGTTGTTTGCAGATCTGAACAAATCAATATTGGCATTCCACAACGGAAGAAGCTGACTGAAGCCGTATGCATTCATTTATTCGCTGTAGGTAAGCAGGCACGCCCAGGCATTCCGTCCCGCACTTAGGTACCCGGGTACCCCCCACCCCCCCGAAAGGTCGCTAGAAAGTTCCAAAAGGGTCGCTGCCAGGAGGGTGGGGCACGGGTTGGAGGGGTAAGCCATTGGCCAATGAGAGACACGGCGCAACGATCATGTAGGCTAGGTCCAATACTGGTCGACATTTGATACATAGGTAACCTTAGGTATTCATATAATATTACACAGGTACTCGAGTGCTGTTCATCCTATATTTATGACATGATCAAGTCAAATGGATGCGCGGCGTCACACACAGATACATTTCCAGTCGGCTTCATCCTATTGGAAGAAAGTGTCAAAGGGTATTTATTGGTACTGCAACGAAGCACACTCTTCGTCGTCTGCCTCGTGTCCCGTCCCCGTTTCTGGATACCACAAGTCTTATGAACCGACAAAAGAAGATAAATAGATGAAGCACTCTTTCTGGCCTTTTGTCTTCTTTTTGTTTTCAACTCCACCCTCGTTCCCCCCAAGGGGAAAAAAAAAAAGTCCATCGTACAACCCTGATTGATGCTGCTCCATATCTATTGTTGTCGTGATGAGAAAATGAAAAAGAAAAGAAAGAACCTCCGCCCCTCTCCGCAAGTGCTCGCGCCCTTCGCTGACTCCAATGCTGGCAGAACCGCTCAAGACCTTGCCAGGAATGACATATTACCTCCCCAAATCTATCGCAATAAAAAATTGGCCAAGCACGCCTGGCTGTGATGCTCCAGAGTTGCGCCGGGATGCCGTGGGTCGAGAGAGCATGGCCCCCACCAGAGAAAAATTAAAGAAATCATCCATGCCGCCCCAAGGAGAATCCGTCTTGCAGAAATATAGACAGTAATTAGTTCCGCGGTCCTCTTTGACGTGCCTCTTCCAATGCCCGTCTTTCTATGTTGTCGTTATATGTCGCACCCGCTTCTTTAGTACGTTTCTTTGCCGCTGCTGCTCGCCGTGAACCGCCTGATGGACCCAGGCCTCCAAACCCAGGCAGTACTAATGCTTTGGGTGTTCGCTGCCGGAAAAGCCTTCTGCTAGGTTGCCCAAGAAGAATCCCCTCTTGTCTTTCTCCTCCTTGTCTTTGCTCTTCTCTCGAACGCTCGAGTAGCCCGATGATGATGCGTCTCCCTTGCCGTGTTTCTCCTTCATGCCGCCGATGAGACCGCTCAGGAAAGTGCGAGGATTCTTGCCGTTTCGCCGAAGAGTGCCACTCAGGAAAGGCAACTCACCATTGTCGGAGGTGCCGCGATTCGAGCTGTGCTCTTTGCTGCCCGAGAACTTGACCTCCCGGAATAGCGACCGTTCTTGTCCTTCGGTATCAGACCCGGATGATCCCGGAGCCCGGTATGGATCGTTTTCTGCCCATATCGACGAGCTTCCATATGCGAGGTGCATCGAATCCATGAGAGATGCCTTGTCCAAGCCTTCTGCAATGTCATCCGTATTGGCCATGGCGCTCTCTGCAGCCCGGACAGACTCTATCCGAGCTAGACACTGGTCGGAGCGCGCTTGGAGCGCGACGCACAGCTCGTGGAACTCGGCCAGGTCGCCAGTCAGGTTGCGCAATTTTGATGCATTCGCTTGATAGTTTTCCAGCCAAAGCTTGACCAGAGCTGCAAAGTATCGGGCATCATCGATCAGATATGGTAATACGGGAAAGCCTTCGCGAGCTGGTTTGGATAGCCGTCCGAGAATCGTGATTGGTGTCATGTATGTCGCCGGCAGAGGCACAGAGGCGCGTTCAGTGGGTATGGAACAAACCTGATCAACAAAATCCTTAAATGGTTGTCTTTGGTTGTTGAGAAACTTGTTCATGGGTTCCATCCAACTCTCCTTCTTGCCGAATGTGGACAGGTTGGCCAGAGCCTGCAAGCCCTTGGCCACAAGCGTGAGAGTACGCTGGGCACGGGGACGCGGGTTGTCTCGCAACAGCCCGAACAGCTTTGGGTTTAGGACCGCCGGACAGATGAACCGCAGAAACAGGAAGCCCGAGACGCTCGTATACGTGACCGTCCGGAGAAAGTCGCCGTAGCGATCTTCGGCAACTGCCCGGATATACTTCAGGATCTGTCGCAACTCGGCAGGCAGCTTGTTAGCCGAGCGAGCGATGCATTGCCAAACCTCCGTGGTCAACTGCATAAGTTGTGACCACTGCTGGTTAATGTCCACATTGCTCGGCAGCTTGCTCGGGTCGACCTCGCAATCGGGGTTGAGTTCGTTGATCTCGAATATCTTGTCACAAAGAACATCTTCCAGATATTCCTTGCCAAGTCGACGCATGTGGAATTCCAAGGCTTGCGTAAGTAGGGTGTTGCCACGGAAAAGAAGGTTTGCCTCGCCTGCGAGCGACTTGCCCATATCCCGTACGAGCAGCTCTCTGTCGCTGCCAGTTGCCCCCGACTCGTTGGACTTCATTCGTCTGCTGTACCGCAGTTTCTTCATGTTGTTGGCGCCACTGATTCCATCGATTTCCTCCTCTACCAACACCAGGAGCCACTCCGAGGATCTCGTCGAGGCTTGGAATATGTTGATGAAGATTTCTGCCAGACGCCGCAATTGCTGCGGCATCATGGCAGCGATCTGGCTCGGAATGCCAAGAATGAACTTGTGGAGCAGGTCTGACAATGCCTTGTAGTCGTCGGCTGCGAGCACAACAAACTCCTCAACATTGATCTTAACAAACATGCTACCGATTTGTTCGTTCTTTTCGTCCCGGATCGAATGCCACTGATCGTTGTCTTTTCCGCGTTCCAGCTTCTCCAAGGGGATGTCGACAGCGCCGCACATGACTTCGGTCAGATTGCCACCTGTTTTGGGCAGACCCAGCGAAGCTTGAAGTTGATGGCTGAAGCTGTCAAGATTGCCATCTACCCTCTTGAGAATGACTGATAGGTATGGCAGGTTTGTAGCAAGCTCCGTGAATTGCACGACCTCTCTCCAGAAAGGCGTCTTGGTGTCAGTCTGGGTGGTCGTGCGTGCTCGAACTTCGCCATCTAATATGACCTCTGCCAAGTAGTTTCCAGTGAGCGGGTCGCGCTCGGTCTTGTGCTGATGATGGTGGTGGTGATGATGCCTATCATATTGCTCGGCTCGGTTGTCTGCTCTCTCGAGTTTGGCCTCGCTAACTCTTACTTGTATCGTCTTCTCGAGCCTGAAAATCTGACCATCAAAACTTGGTTCCAAGCTGGCGAGTTCCGCCGCCTCGTCCGTCGTCGGGTCAATGCCGAAAAGGTCGGGGACTGCAAAGGCCCTCAGCAAGACAAACCAAACCTCAAAGAGGACCCTCGTATCAAGCGCGAGATAGACGGGCCTAAATATGGAGAGCTGTTTTGACGCCGAGGAATATATTGGAAATATTACGATGCAGTATTCCTCGTCGAGTACAGACTTGTCGAGCTGTTGGACGGCGCAGCGAGACAGCTGGGAAAGATCAATGACGGAGAGGACCGTCACATCATTCTCCGTCATGAGCTTGAACTCGCCATTATCCTGCAGAATACAAGACACCCTCACCCAGGTCGTGGTGGGAGCGCGCAAGTCACGAGTCGATGGGCGTTTCACGATTGCGCGCGGTGATGTTGCGACGCCCTTGTCCCATAGCATCACCTTACCAACCTTGATGATGTTAACATCCTTGGTGGCTGTAGATCCAGCGACCGCAGAGCCCCGCCGCCGCATTTCCGCTCGGTTTATCGTTAGTGAGTTGCCAAATTTCCCATTTGACAGGCGCACTCCGGATGGCAGAATTTGTTGCCAACAGAGCAAGGCTGCGAGCCACAGATCGAATTCATCAGCAATCAGCGGTCGGAGTTGGAGCTCGACGCCCATTTTGTGATTCAGTAGTTCGAGGCATTTACCCCCACCGTCGCGCTGCTCCACCGGAAGAACCCTGCAGCCCCTAAGGTCCCCGACCAGCGGTAGGTGAAAAGGCCCGTCTTGGCCGGAATCAAACAGCAGACTTCCCCTCTCCTCGTCTATGTAGCAAATGCCAGAATACCACTGTCCGTTGGGCTCGGCCTGGTATTCGACTTCACCCTTCATCCGACCACAGAGCGTCTTCATGAGCAAAAGCACACGATTGGCATCCTCGGTTGGTATCGGTATCGGCAAAGAGTCCAAGGAAGGTGGCGGTGAGACCAATGGTGAGTTGGGGCGCGACGATGCTCTCTTGACCAAGCGCCGATTGCTTGATTTCTTTTCAGCTTTCGATGAAGATGATGATACAGTAATTTTGAGGTCTGGAGCCCGCGAGGACTGGACAGAGGTCGAGGATTGGTAGCCCGTCGGTTCTATGACGGCTGGGCGAGGTCGCACATCCATCTCGCTGAAAGGCGTGGAGCCCGATGAAGAGACTGAGCCGACCCTGTGGCGGCTCTCGACAGAAACAGCCGTCGTCTGCTGCCGTAATGCAAGGTTTCCGTCCATTGTTTGCGTGCGAGTTCGAGCCGGAGGCCGCGGCGGCGGCTGTTGCTGTTGCATGCTCGGTTCTGAGCTCTCATAGGAGCCACTAAAGACGTCGTTGAAGACAATGCCTTGCCGTCTGTGTTCGTCGTCCATTGATCTGGGCGAGGTTTGCGCAGATGTCGCGCTGTAGCCTCGGGACATCTGTGTGGCGGCGTGGCCGTTCCCGACGGGCTCAGGTGTGACGGTTCGGATGGTACTCTGTGCGCCGGCGTTGGCCCGGGAGCTGATGCTGGCAGCACGACTACTTCTTTCCTTGTGACTGTCTTTCTCAAGACTTCCGCGCTGCGATTGAGTGGCGGCCGAAGTCCAACTGTCTCGGCCGCCGCCACCGCCGCCACCGCCGCCATTGTGTGTTCGTCCGTCCATGAGCTGCAGATGTATCTCGTCGTGGACAGCTATGGTGGCATGTGTAGCGCCAGCTGCAATCTAGAGCTCCTTGTGAGCCGGCGGGGGGCTTTAGAGCTGGGCGCTGTGTTCGTGGCTAGATGTACGTTTGCGCTGCGGTCATCCGTTGTCTCGATGGTGCGTTTCCAAAAGCTAGGTTTCCAAGAATCGGCACGAGCGTGTCGTCACGAATGTTTGCGATCCTCCGTTGTGTCGTTTCCCTGTTCAAGCACTGTTGCCATCTGAAAGCTACCATCCTAGGAATCGGTGAGATCTAGCTATCTGCTGCACCGCTGCTGCTGTCGCAAAGACAGACTTTGCATGCGTGTTGCTCGATCCTCTTGGTGATCCGCACAATGCGCGGGCGACCAATGGCGGTTTAATGAGCCTGCGCACGCCTAAGTCTTGCTTGCGTTGTTGTCCTCAGCCGATGTGACCCATAGATACAAAATGTGGTCTATGTCGAGGAGCCAAAAAGGTGCTGAATGTGGAAAGTCGCCGGTCGCCAGAGATTGGTCGGTCGTGATGCCGGCAAAGATGTCGCAACGGCAATGGTTGGTGGTGTCGAGATGCAATCGTCCAGGGTAGAGGGGTGACCAGTGCCGCGGGGGAGCTGGTTCGCTGGACGCTGAGTCGGTTTGTCTCTGGATGCAAGCTGGGCGGGTTGGTGTTCTCGGGCTAGGACGGTGAGCGAACGGGTTTGAATGCTGTGAAACCCAAAAAGCGTGCGTCGAGGTCACAAGCCGGCCTTGGAGAGCCGTTGGTCACAAAGCTGGCTTTGGCGAGAGAGATGCGAAAAAGCGGCCAGGGAGGGAGGGAGCGTGTTGCCTGGCCAGTTTCCGGGGCACAAAGAGCAGGCAGCGCACTTTCAATTTACTGCAATGGCAGGCTCCTGGTCAGCTCGTTCGTTCCAAGGACCTCGTCTACCTGGTTGGAGGTGAAGTCGAACAGTACCTGGCTAATGGGTAGCGAGTTGCAGAGGCGCAGAGGCGATGTGTTCCGTCGGTCACAACCTGGGAGCTCGTCGAGTAGACAGACAGGCAGGCAGGCAGGCAGGCAGCTTGAGAGCAGTCGGGTAGCAATCGTGGAATTAAGCGTGCAGCGAGTGTAGTGTACGTAGTGTAGTGCGATGCAGCACGAGTCGTCGGCCGAAAGCCAGAGACAAAGGTAGCAGCGACGAAGACCACGAACGACAACAATGTTGCAGATTAATCAGCACTGACTAGCTGAGCAGAAAGGGAGCTGCTGTCGTCTGGACGCAGCTTGACGGTCTTGACCTGGGATGGTAAGTCACAGTCTCGCAAGGTTCAGTCCAGTGTTGAGACGACGACTTGAGTTTGGACCAGAGCTAGACAAGGTATTGAAAGGAACGCTGAGAGTCTGGTTGAGATCCCCCCCCCC
>JACVEI010000388.1:0-11147 GCA_018115615.1 Pestalotiopsis sp. DP-2020a | reverse complement strand
ACTGGAACACAGGCAGATCGTTCATGTGCTGCGGAAGAGAACAATAATTTTAGTGCAGGGTGCCAATTCTTGGTCGTCTCCGTCATATATGACCGCTTTTCTCCTGTTGTCCTTGGTATCACTTCCGAGAATTGCGCTGTGGCTGTCGAGAACACCCAGTACAGATAGTCTGGGAAATCAGGTAGCCTGGATTGCGACTCTCGAGCCACACTCTTTGACCACAACATTGGCTCGACAATCGCTTGAACGTTGGTATCATGGTCCAGGTACATGCACCAGCTCAGGAGATCGTGTGGCAAACGTGCCTTCAGCTCTTCTGTCAGTGGTGTCCGACCCCACATGATCCAGCGATCCAAGTCGAGCATTTTGCGGTCTGGTTGAAATTGTTTGCGCACCCGGCTCTTGATACCATCTGCTCCGACCAGCAGCTGCCCATCCACTTGCGAGCCATCTTCAAACCGTACCCGGACTTGTTGGTCGGCAGCCGTATATGATTGAAACTCTTTCCCGTACTCAATGGCATCCTCAATTCCCAGGGTGGAAAGCATGCGAAGCCACGTCCTGTCTACAGGTATCGAGACAGGGTCTACCGATTTCGGCTCCGAGAAGTCGAGTTTCCTGGCATCGACATAGCGCGGTTCGATCCGGCTTACATCGGGCGCTGTGCGTTCAAGCAGACCGTTGTGCTCAGGCGACAAGACGCTTCTCAGAGCTTCTTGTCCGTCTTTCGACACACGGAAGCGATGTCCTTGAGAGAAATGCGACTTTTCATGACGTTCAAAAAGGCGGAATGGTATCGACCGAAGGCGCAAGCCCTGCGCCAGAGTCAGACCAGCCACGCCCGCGCCAATAATGATAACNGCGACTTTTCATGACGTTCAAAAAGGCGGAATGGTATCGACCGAAGGCGCAAGCCCTGCGCCAGAGTCAGACCAGCCACGCCCGCGCCAATAATGATAACTGGCGGCCCTTGTATGGATCCTGCAGTCATGGCTGTGTCTATCTCCGTGTGTAGTGTATTGGGCGTTTGAATGACAAGTTCAGCTCGAAATCATGTAGTATATCGCCGGCAATCATTCCACGCGGCGGCTCTCGAAGCAAACAGTGTTGNCTGGCGGCCCTTGTATGGATCCTGCAGTCATGGCTGTGTCTATCTCCGTGTGTAGTGTATTGGGCGTTTGAGTGACAAGTTCAGCTCGAAATCATGTAGTATATCGCCGGCAATCATTCTACGCGGCGGCTCTCGAAGCAAACCGTGTTGGCAACTTGGTGCTTACGCTGACCCGCTGCAGTGATGAGAGCTATGCAGTATAACTGCCAGGCACAATCTTACCCCCATGACGTATGCACTCGGTATTATGCATTCAGAATACAAATAAACTCATACGTNAGTGATGAGAGCTATGCAGTATAACTGCCAGGCACAATCTTACCCCCATGACGTATGCACTCGGTATGGTGCATTCAGAATACAAATAAACTTNGGTGCTTACGCTGACCCGCTGCAGTGATGAGAGCTATGCAGTATAACTGCCAGGCACAATCTTACCCCCATGACGTATGCACTCGGTATTATGCATTCAGAATACAAATAAACTCATACGTACATTTTGGTGAACAACGCAAAAGAAGGGATATCGCTTACTAAGAGGACGTCTCACTGAAGTTGAAGACTGAAAATTGTAAAACATTCGCGGCTGCTGTACCTATCGTCCCAGAGCATCGCTTTGGCTGTTGGATAAGTTCCGCAGCGGATTGATATGCGGGCAGGCACTGGTCAGGACTCAGGAGTGAGTAGTAGCGATATATTTGAAGTATCGATATCATCTGCGAGCATAGGCAATCTGGGAGACCAAATGGACATTTGCAGTGCAAAATGCTTGGGAACATTGGACGAGGNACCTATCGTCCCAGAGCATCGCTTTGGCTGTTGGATAAGTTCCGCAGCGGATTGATATGCGGGCAGGCCCTGGTCAGGACTCAGGAGTGAGTAGTAGCGATATATTTGAAGTATCGATATCATCTGCGAGCATGGGCAATCTGGGAGACCAAATGGACATTTGCAGTGCAAAATGCTTGGGAACATTGGACTAGGTCAAGTGACCACTAAGGTTAGTTCATTTGGGTGAGCTACAGCCTACTGTTTGACTTGTGAGACACGATGCGACTTAATTCTCTAGTCAGGTGAGGCGGAGAAGCAGCAAATGAATATGCTGCAACGACACACATGCGCCACTGGGTCTTCTTTATTCGTGGCTGGCTCATTGGAGAATCCAAACTCCAAAAGCCACATTCGAAGAAATGATCCCCAACTCCAAAAGACGCCGCGTCTCACACCTTGCTCTTGCTGGCTTGGAGGTTGAAAGTTGGCCAGGCTTTACCCTTCTGGCACCACAGTCGAGAGATTTGGGTCCATCACTTGATACGCCTGACGCCAGACGTGGGGGGCGGCGGAGCCTTGGCCCTCTGCAATCAGTCACAACCTGGAACCACCTAGACTTAGCCTCTAGGCAGTTAGCCTTACCGTGTAGCTCCGGTCCCATCGTGTGAATCCAGCCTGGGTAGCGTGGTGGTAGCCACTCGCACACAATTCACCGATCGATCCATGGCTCTTTTGTTGTCAACCAGGTCACAGGGAAACCTTGCTAACGTGCTCAATAAATCGACGGATTGATTGATCGGTCGCCGAAGATAAGGGCTTGTTCGCAATTTTCATCATATCTTCCTCAAAGCCTTCAGACCGCCCCTCCTCTTTCCGCGACATCGAATCACCTGCGCACCAAGCTGCCCGCCCTGCCCGCCAATCCGCACCGAGCTTGAAGGATAGAGGAGGGAGTAGTCAGAAAGCCGCGCAGTTCGGCGACGACATTGAGCTCATCGATTATCGCGACATCTCGGCCCAGAGAAACACCACCGATCCTGACCGTGAAGCACGCCGCCAGGCAAAACGCGAGGCAAAGAGGCGCTGGCTTATTGAGCAGGACGAGATGAAGTTCTCCCACAGCATCCAGTTCAATGCCGTTCCGGATTGGAGCAGCCACTACATCGCATATAGTAACCTGAAGAAGCTGTAAGTCGGATTTGCACTGCCATATTTGCTCGCCTTCAAGACAGCGTGGCCTTGTGATGGGATCGCGAGAAGCTGACACGGCATTGATAGCATCTACACGCTCGAGAAAACGGTTCACCAGACCGGTACCTCCGATGTGGAGACGCGGCCACTCCTAACGGGCGAAGACCCCGAGATTATCTTCTCCAGAGCATTGGACGTCGAGCTAGAGAAGATCTTGTCCTTCTACCAGATCAAAGAGAAGGAAATACTCGATGAGGTCGAGGAACTCCTCAGAGATGTCGGCGCATACGAAGAGTTGGGAGAGTCTGCCTATGACATAGCACCGAGACCCACGTCTGCCCCCAGCGCCGACCACGTCAGGCAGGTCGCCAGTGGCAGGAGCGCTCGCAGTGCCAAGTCCACGGAAGATGGGATCGAAGACAGCGACAGCGGTGACGATGATGATGAAACGTCGGCCCTGACCAAGAGACGGCGGCCGAGCGTACTCGGTAGCAGCCGGCGCAAGACGGTCCCAAACATGCTTGCGTCTACTACCGACATGTCGGCTTCGACCGAGTTTCCGCGTTCGGCGAGACGGGCGAGTGTTGCCGCTTATGAGGACTACGCCGACATGGGCTCCAAGTTCTCTTCAGGTGTCATGATCAAGAAGCGTATAATTGGTCTCTACGTTCAGCTCTGCGAACTCAAGTCCTACGCGCAACTCAACAAGACCGGCTTTCGAAAAGTCTTGAAGAAATTCGACAAGATCATTGACAAGAACCTGCGCGTCAAATATATGCCGTCGACTGTCGAGGTAGCATATCCTTTCAAGCCCGAAACGCTCCAACGGCTGGACGACCACATCGCAGACGTTGAGAGAGCATATGCCGCAGTTGTCACGGAAGGAGACGAAGAACTCGCAAAGAAGGACCTACGATCTCATCTCCGGGAGCATGTGGTGTGGGAGCGCAACACGGTCTGGCGTGATCTGATCGGTATCGAGCGTCGCGCCGAAGCTGCTAGTCTTGGACGAGGTCTTTTGGGTGCTCAGCCCGACGGCATGAAGACAAGATTGCAGGGTGATGATGCGCCGCTGCCCCAAACAAAAGAGATCGAGACTCCCCTTGGACGACTCACCTGCCCAACATGGGTGCTTGGGAAGCCCATGGTCACTTTGCTGACCATATTTGCCATCTTTATTGTCTTGCTTGTTGTTCCGATCATGGAGCTCCCCGAGCAACAGAACTGCTTGGCCCTGCTGGTTTTCGTGAGTCTGTTGTGGGCTACTGAGGTCAGTATATGAAGCATATCTGAATTGTCCAATTAGCTAATCCTGAGCAGGCTATTCCCCTCTTTGTAACGTCCTTGATCATTCCTTTCCTCTGTGTTGTCCTGAACGTCGTTCGCTCAGATGATCCACCAAACCAGCGACTTGACTCGAAAGCCGCAACTGCATACGTCTTCTCTGCGATGTGGACTCCGGTGATTATGCTTCTACTCGGCGGTTTTACCGTTGCCGCTGCTTTGTCCAAAACAAAAATCGACAAGCGCATTGCGACGTTTGTCTTGAGCAAGGCCGGAACGAAGCCTAGAACTGTTCTCATTGCGAATATGTTCGTGGCCGCGTTCGCCAGTATGCTGGTCAGCAATGTTGCAGCTCCCGTCTTGTGTTTCTCTATTATCGAGGTAAGCAGCCACAATCTGATACATTTTAGAAAGCTCGTCTGATGTTTAATACCCAGCCCATGCTACGAAACTTGCCGTCCGATTCCAACATGTCAAAGGCCGTCATCATGGGCATCGCCTTGGCCTCTAATGTAGGCGGCATGCTGTCTCCTATTGCTTCGCCGCAAAACGTCGTGGCACTTGGCTTCATGGAGCCGGCGCCGACGTGGGGGCAATGGTTCTTCGTCGTCATTCCCGTCGGCATTCTTTCCATTTTATGCATCTGGTTCCTGCTGCTGCTCACTTTCCAACCTGGCAAGGGCACAACTATCGTACCGATCCGGACAATGAGAGAAGAGTTCACCATTGGGCAATGGTTTGTCTCTATTATTTGTCTCGCCACCATCGGACTTTGGTGCGCCAGTCATCAGCTCGAGTCTACCTTTGGCGATATGGGTGTGATTGCCATTATGCCGATTGTCATCTTCTTTGGAATTGGTATCTTGACCAAGGAGGATTTCAACAACTTTCCCTGGACCATCATCATCTTGGCTGCCGGAGGCCTGTCTTTGGGCAAGGCTGTCAAGTCTTCTGGACTTCTTCACACAGTCGCCGAAGGCATATCGAAGGAAGTCCATGGAATGGACATGTACCTTGTCCTGCTCATCTTTAGTTCTCTGACACTGGTGGTTGCTACCTTCATCAGCCACACAGTCGCAGCGCTCATCATCTTGCCGTTGGTTAGCGACATTGGCAAGGGAATGGAGGAGCCCCATCCCAACCTGTTGGTCATGGCTGCTGCACTCATGTGCTCGGCTGCCATGGCATTGCCCACTTCGGGCTTCCCCAATATGAGTAAGTGCATTTCACTTCTGCCTGGTCGAGTGTGCGCCAAGGAGTACTTGATGCTAACAGCACTGCAGCTGCGATCATGAAAGAGGATGCCACAGGTCAGCGATACCTGCAGGTCAAGCACTTCATCAGCCGTGGTGTTCCGAGCAGTATCATCACCATGCTGATTGTGGTCACCGTGGGGTACGGGGCGATGCGGATCATTGGACTATAAAGAATTCATTCATGTTTTGACTAACTTGATCCGTATACATATAGATGGTGCATTGGGATAAGCGGTATAAATTTCTAGACTGTCGATAGCTGCTTGAATAGGGATATATTATTCATGTATAACTTGCATACTGATAAAGTATTCGCCATATCAATGTATCAGGTTGTAAAAAGTTGAAATATCAATTAAAGGCATCGAACAAAAAGCAGGTGTGCCGTACGATTTAATAGCATGGATTATCCNGGTATAAATTTCTAGACTGTCGATAGCTGCTTGAATAGGGATATATTATTCATGTATAACTTGCATACTGATTAAGTATTCGCCATATCAATGTATCAGGTTGTAAAGAGTTGAAATATCAATTAAAGGCATCGAACAAAAAGCAGGTGTGCCGTACGATTTAATAGCATTGAATATCCCACATGGAATTCTCCCTGGCGGATTGTNTCAATTAAAGGCATCGAACAAAAAGCAGGTGTGCCGTACGATTTAATAGCATGGATTATCCCACATGGAATTCTCCCTGGCGGATTGTTATATTGCATTGAAATGAAGAGTCCGATACTTGTCATCGGTTGACGGGTCGCATGTCTCGGCTCGATGGATCATGTTTTGGCGTTGCGGTGCAGTGCAGGGTGGAGGCCCCTGACTGAACGCGGGGCACTGGGGAACCGATCCGATTAGGTGCATTGGGCGGGCTGACGATTGACGATATGGCGCTGCGACAGCAAGCATTTGTTGTCTTGTGTCGCAGATGCCCTGGTTACCACTCCATCCTTCTCAATCTTTTTCATGTTTTCGTCTCTTTATCTGCTGCTGAGGCCACTCTACTTGACAAAGTACTGCTGAACTTGTAACTGTTTATGACCGAGAGCATTTTTTCTTTTCACAGATACGAGCTTGGCACTGGACTGACTTGGCACTTACGTATCTACCTTCAGGTCCACCACCACCACCACCACCACCACGCCGGTTCGGACCTGGTGCGCACGACGCAAGGTAGCTCCCAGTCGCAGGGCAGGAAACCGTCGACGACAACGCCCGTCAGACAAAGCATAGACGGGATCAGAGCAACCCTAGAAATTCTCGCCGCGCACCGGTCAGCTCCTCCGTTTTTTCTGTTCCCACGTGGACTACAATCCTACTATATATCTATCGCACCATCAAGCCAACTTGCGACTCGTTGCTTCCAACCAACGCCCACGAGCCTTCGCCAGGCGACACAAAATGTGGCTGCTTCTTGAGGCCTGATCAGATTGTCCCTACGCACCGAATTCGTCACGATGCAGCCGAACCGTATCCAGCGCGCTCCTGGCTCATTCTCGCCGTTGCCCGGCAGCGTATCCACATCGGCGGCGGCGGCAGCAGCGGCAGCCTCTGGCAGCGGTGGACGAGATGATGGATCCAGTCCCGCCCCTCCCCATCCTCCACTGCGACCTCTGCCTCAGCCATACCAGCATCCCTCGTCGTCTTCATCGCAGCACTCGGCGCGACCTCTGATACGGAGGATCGAGTCCTCAGACAGCGAGGAGCACATATCACTGGCCAAGGTCAGGAGTCCCCAGTCTCCTGTCGAAAGAAACGGCGCCGGTGGGGGCGTGACGAGTCCGAGCTACGCCAGCTTCACCCAGCACGCAAATAGCAGCTCGAGCAGTCTGCATAACTTCTCGCGCCCAGTGAGGTCGAATCCGAATACCGAGACGAATAGTGTACGGACAGCGTCGCCGTTGAACAGAGGGTTGCACACGAGGAAGCATTCACAAACGCAAGGCCTATTCGATTCCACCCTTCCGAGCAAAAGCAGCCTCAGCCTGTCGACGTCGAGCATAGACACGGTAGGAGGCGGTGGTGTACGTTCTCCATCTGGGGCCTTACCGGCCAGTCACATTGCGGCGCAGGCTGCGGTCCAGCAGCATCAGCATCAGCAACACAGCCGTAACAGGTCACAGACAGTACCATTCCCCGGGAGCGAGGGCACCGACACGATTAGACGGCCCACGGCACGGCCGATACAAGGAGGAGGTTCGGATACTACTGGTAGTGCCAGAGGACCACTCAGCCCACCAATGCTGAGTCTCACTGAAGCGAGTGTTCCCCGGGAGGCCGGCGCTCTCTTAGGGCCCACGAGAAGCAACGAGCAAACTTACTACAATGGGCTTCTTGGCTCTTCGGCTGCCACCGCGGCAGCGAATGTGGTGTTTCCAAGAGCATCACCGCAGTCTTCTTCCTCTCCGAGCTTGCCAACTTCGGACCAAGCACAACAACAGCCGCCGCCGCAGCCGCAGCAACAAGGGGCATCTCCGTACTTGCCACCACTTACAATACCAGAAAAACCAGCCAAGTCTGAAAAATCCAAGGTCAAGCTTTTCTCGCGGCCCAAAAAAATCGACGTCAAAGGCGAAACGAAAGAAAAACCGCTCCCCAGCCCTGGTAAGATTGGATCCGCTCTTGCGTCCCTACAACGAGGAAATTTTAGCACAGCTTCACTCGTGGAGAGTCAATCGATGTACAATCTAAATAATTCATCTTCAGCAACCATCCGACCCGTGGATACGCCCGCCGACGGACCCGCAGCGAAAGAAAAGGAGAAGAAGCACCACTTTCTATCGAGGCAGAAGCACAAGATCTCAGGAAAGGAAGACTATCACTTGCCTCTATCCTCCGCCGCAAGCAATAGCAGGCCAGTCGACCCAAGCGCACCAACGAGTCTATACAATTTCAACCTTCCTCCGCCGAGCCCTGCGCCTACAAGTACCAGCTTTAGTAAGTCCGTCTCAGGGCTTGATTTACGGCATGGCGGACGTGCCCTACGTGATAAGCGCAAAGAAGACAAGCTCGGCATGGCCCACGACAATGAATCGGTATTCACTCTCAATCCTTCTACCAGCAATCCGGAATGGCCAGGCCCCAGCTCTCTGGGCTCCAGTCTTTCACAATCCCAAAGCAACCATGCACTGGCAATGTATGACCCGGTGGATGGTTCCAAATATGGACTACATAACATGACGCTGGACGATGCATGGCCGTATCTCAAGGCCAAGCTTCTTGCTGTATTCGAGGGCGAGGATCTCAGGCTGCCAATTGAGGATTTTAACCGTGTTGTAGGTATGCACATTCAATGGTGTATACAGCGGCGGTCGCCTCATATCCTCATGGAGGACCTTCGGGAGCTGTTGTTCACTGGTTTTGCGAGTCTTGACCACACCCTTCGCAGAAGCGGGACGGAAGATACAAACAGACTGATTCCCGCGCTGGTTGACGTATGGATGGCAACATTCACTACAATTCTTCCATATATGCAGGCTGTCTTCCTCCCACTCGATCTCGAGTTCTCTGGTAACGGGCCTTTGTTGACCGCAGAAAAAGCTCGCGAATTTTGGGGTGGTGTCATCGGCGGCCCTGGATCGGCAACGAAAGAATTGGGGACTGTTCTAGATGTTCGAAGATTGGTGCTCTTGGCATTCAGAGACGGGCTGATTCTACCTCGCTACGACAAGCTAAGGACGATTTTCTCACGGCTGAGTCTTGACCATCTCCCTGGCAGCCTGGCCAGCCTAGCTCTGTCAAGCCCTCCTCCAGTCGGCGAGGGAGTCATGTCAAGCTCGCCTAGGGATCACAGCATCTTGGATGGGGCTCGTCCTGGTACAGCAATGAGCTTGGACCCCTCTGTTGCTTCTTACAATAGCAATAGCAGCACGTTGCTGAACGAAGGCAGCAACCCATCCCGGAGCCGAGCGATCTCAAATGTCTCTTTCGGCTCTGGGGGCAGCGGAGGCGACATAGGCCAGGGTCTATTGCGATCTCTCGGTGGCCGGGCGCGTGCTGANTAGCAATAGCAGCACGTTGCTGAACGAAGGCAGCAACCCATCCCGGAGCCGAGCGATCTCAAATGTCTCTTTTGGCTCTGGGGGCAGCGGAGGCGACATAGGCCAGGGTCTATTGCGATCTCTCGGTGGCCGGGCGCGAGCTGANGCGATCTCAAATGTCTCTTTCGGCTCTGGGGGCAGCGGAGGCGACATAGGCCAGGGTCTATTGCGATCTCTCGGTGGCCGGGCGCGTGCTGATAGTGACCGCGACCGCGACAGGAATCGTGACATGGAAGCAGAGAGCGGATCAAAACAGGTTACAGACATGGTGGGCCGTATGCTTCAGTGCATGTCCGTCCTGGCCTCAGTCGGGGGCAACACTCCATCGCCTGACTCGAACAGACCAGAAGATCCTGGGTCAAAACAAGTTGCCGAACTGGGAAGACTCCTCAAGCTGAACTGGCTCGGTCGTGGCAGGACGGGGAGAAACAGGCGGGGCATGGTGGGAGGCAGAATCAAGAGGGACGTTTCGGCACAAAGAAGCATTGGCGGCCATAGCAGAGCCAACAGTGCTTTGAGCGGTGGTGCTGGAGGACTGAATGGACTAGGAATAGGGCTTGGAGGGTCACGGGACGGCCTCGGAATACCGGTGTAGAAGCATGACGGCTTGGTGTTTGTTCCGCACAATGTCGCAAGCAGAGCTGGCGGTGCCAGAACAATACGGCCTTGGAAAGAGAGCGTGGGCGTTGCACCGGTATGTTTCTGGCCGGGCCGGCGTTTAGTCTGGATTGGAATACCCGCTGCAGGATCAGGCGTGAGGCAAGCTCACGAGACGAAGGAGCAACGCCATTCTTAAGATACCATTACATAGATTGATTGACATTGGATTTCTCGTCCCTCGGACCGATCAAGTTGTCAAGTAGTCCGTTCATCTAGAAGCCGACATGATCTGCATATTAAGCACATGGGTATTTGCAGGAACGCATTTGTGACAGCGAGGGGAGCATACGGCGTGCCCAGCCCAAGTACTTTGTAACACGGCATCCGGTCGACAAACTGATGCATGGCATGTGGAGTTGCTGCCGCAGCCACCATGGCGTAATTGGCATGAACCAGGCAGGTAGACAGCACGACATCGAGTTCGCGGGGCCATGAGCAGATGGAACAGATCAGGGACACAGAAGACAGCAGAGGGCAGTGAAGTTAAACAGATAAGCATTGTTATTAAATAATCTACAAATCGCCATGTCGCGGCGCTCAACACCAGCTCGTGTCCCATGTTGTCTGGCGACCGCGTTGGGCATGGCGCGTAGTGATACAGCGTATCGTGGTTTGACCTACATCTGCACCAAATCTGTTAGCACATGTCCAGCTGCCGCGATGACCAGTACAAATGTGATAGATGTGTGCGTTCTTCATACATCCAAGGAAGATTGCAACCCTCATCTACTTGTCTAAAAGGCTCGATGGCGACAAGCTCGAGTGGAAACTGCGAATTAGGAATGTTTTGAATCACTAGAAACGTGGTGTCGATTGTTGTTGTTGTTGTTGTTGT
>JACVEI010000386.1:0-39415 GCA_018115615.1 Pestalotiopsis sp. DP-2020a | reverse complement strand
GCTGGGCTTCTCACCCTCACCGCCGCCGTAGCTGGGGCTCTCACCCTCACCGCCGCCGTAGCTGGGGCTCTCGCCCTCACCGCCGTGACCACCCGAGCCAGAACCGCCGGAGCCGCCACTGCCGTAGCCTCCCTGGCCGCCGTGGCCGCCGCTACCGCCGGAGCCGCCGCCGCCGTAAGAGCCCGTGCCGTAGGAGCCCGTCTCTCCGTAGGGGGAGACGGTCTGGCACCTCTTCTTCTTGATGCCGCGGGCGCGCAGGGAGCCCAGGACCAGCGAAGGGGCCAGGATGGAGACGATGCCTACGGTGAGCTTCATGGTGACGATGAGATGGTGATTAATTAAATTAAGGCGGAGGTGTGTTGTTTGGGGGTGGAAAAGTGTGAGAGAGTGATGATTAATAGGTTTTCCTCGAAATTGCTTTTTTTTTTCTTGTCCAAAAAGAACGACTGGTGGGCTTGATGATGGAATATCAGGCCGAGCGAACGAATTGCAAAAAGACTGTCTGTGGGGTCGGGATGACAAACGAGCGTAGGTAGACCTGTAGAAGAAGAAGGACGGGGGAAGAAAGAGACACCGACTTGAGACCGAGTCTTCCTCGCTCTTATAGAATAGAAGCTCGAGGGGGCGTTCTCCTGGCGGGATAGCCTTTTTTCTCCTCGCCTTCGGTTCTTTTCCTCCTGTTGAATCTCGGTTCCATATCCCGGGAGGCGGTTGTCCGCGTCCAAACGCGGAGCAGGGGTCCAGAGGCAAGACTCAGGCTTCCTTCCTTCTACCGGCACGACTGACTATAGACGAGAGACTGTTTTGGTGGAAATTAGCTTTCATTAGGCCATGACGGGGGACAACGCATGCAAGGTACCCGAAAGGAGCCGCTTCCGTATCTTCATCGCTCGCATCTCACAGTAGCCGCAACAGGAAGAGAGTCGCGGCTCTGGGAAGAGCGGCCAGTGGTAAAGTTAGCAGGTTTGACGAGGGAAATCTTAATGACGAGCGCGCCGTGGGGTATACGGTTTGAAACATCGTCTTCTCCTTTTTCGCGCCCAGCTTCCGCCCACGGAAGCCATCTGAAAGAAAACAAAGAGAGTTGCATATTAATGTCGAGCCGGTGCAGGACGGCTACTAGACGCGGTCGAGCTGCCGAGTTCATGACATGATGTTTTCCTCCTGTCTGGGCACTCTTGATTCGCTCCGGCCTGGAATATGGTACTTTGGCCCCTTTGACGGAGCAACAGGCAGACGGATCTCACTTGAGCAGAGATCATGATGGAGGTGATGAAAAATTGTTGATGCCCAATGTGAACATTCTGCTTGTGTGAGGTGTAAAATGTGTAACCTGTCAGAAGCACAGATGGAACCGCCATGCTGCAAGATGCCACTGATGCATGTGCATAATGCAGAGATAGGGCATGCTCACCGTGGTACTACTCTTGCTCTGCTCAGGCACACGAGCAAGCAAAGAGAGAACGAGAGTGACGGCCCCGATGACGATTGATGCCCCTGGCGAATTGGCGTTTGGTTTTGCTTGTTCTCGTTGCTTTTTCTCTGTCCCGGGTGAAGAATCTTTCCAGGCACAGAAACTCAGAAAACGAATTGGCCTATCAGAAGCGGCTGATCCGAACCTTGTCTGCCGGAAACAGACCTCGCGCTCCCAGCATTAAGCTCATATAGTAAGTTCGATTCACAGGGGACAAGTCTCACCTCGGGACATGGGCCTCTCGAGCCTCTTTGCTGCAGAAGCACCAGGCACTGGCATAACTGGAGCTGCAATCCGTCTCGTCCTCTCAATGTGTCAGTCATAACTTTTGTGCAATGCAGAAAAGGACCCAGAGGGAGCGCAGCATAATAATAAACATCCTGTCATTCCGTGGGTACATACAACCAAAATTGACATATGGCACGCGATACGTCTTACCATGTAATCACCGCCCAAGCGCTACAGACGTGCGGAACCCGTCACCCCAATCTTCGGTACCGGCCGATCTTCTCCTGAGGAGCTCACCTCTCCCCTAAGAATCTGCATCTCTCTCCTGAGAAAATCTGCGTCAATTTGACGGCTCGCGGGACCTGTCTCCCTACCGTCTGGTACTGCGGGAACTCGACCAAGCCAGAATAGCCCAGATGCCCGCTGGCCGGTCTAGATCAATTTGATTGATCTTTTTTTTTCTTTTTTTTTCTTTTTTTTTTACGCAGAATCCTTATATTCATCAGTTCTCCACGCCGAGGAGAACCAGGTTTGCCACATTCATAATGGTAATGACCAGCCAGATCAAAACTGAGAGGATGCAGACCCACCAGTCATTGCCCATTTTGACCAGCTCTCCTAATCCAGACACGCCGTCGATTCCGTCTTCCTCGTCACGAGAATCAACATGTCTGTTCGCCCCGCGAGGTTCGTCATCGCTGCCCTCTTTGTAGAATCTCGCCATTCCCGGCTGGACCGTCATGTACTTGTTGAAGCACGTGTACCAAATGAGGGGCGCCGAGACGAAGGGCAGCACAATGGATAGTGCAACCTGACTTCCATTCAGCGCAGCACTGAGCTTGTCGCGACCAGCAGCCCCGGCAATGATGATGGACGGCGTGATACTGATGCTCCGGGTGCACAGGCGACGGAGCCATGGCTTCATCTTCCACTTGAGAGCTCCCTCACACACCATCTGACCTGAAATGGTGCACACGATGCCCGCAGAAACTCCCGAAAATAAGAGCGCCAAGGCGAAAACCGTTCCCGCGCCTGTGCCGAGGTTAGAGGTCAAGAGGCTGTGGATGCCAAAGATGTCAGCGTCCAGAGCCTCCGTGTTTCCGTACAGGCTCGCACCCGCCACGATCAGAATGGCACTGTTGACAAATAACGCAAACGTGAACAATGAGATGGCAAGCTCGGCATACGAGTACTTGAGACAATGCTTGATGGCATCGATGGAAGGAACGTAGAAGACCTTGTCACCACCCTTGGCTTCGCTCAAGCTTTCGGGGCCATTCGGTCCATCGACGGGCATGAGGTTATTGCGGGCATCGTAGTCCATCAGTCGTCGCTGTGGGAGGCCGGATCCCAGGTAGAGCGAGTGCGGCATCACCGTGGCACCAAGGATACCACAGGCCTGGTACAGACCGTCCCCCTGGATGACGGCATTGTTCGGGAGATAGCCTTTCATCACATGGCCCACGCTAGTGTTCTCAATGTGAGATAACTCGATGCAAAAGCAGACCACGACCGCGAGGACAAGAAGCATGACGAAGACCTCAAAAGAGCGCAGGCCTTTCATGGACCCCTGAGGGCGGTAGAAGAAGAGAAGCACCATGACGTCCAAGATGGAGATGGCACATCCGGCCACCAAGGGCAACTGAGGTATGAGAAGATTCAATGCGATTGCTGTTCCAATGACCTTTGACTCGTGTTAATATCGGGGCATGCTTGTGGGAAGATGGCGTGGCCCAGAATCATGAATGTTCAGCACTCACCTCGGCAATATCAGTAGCAATGATGGCAGTCTCTGCCATGCCGTAGAGAAAATAATTCAACCATCTAGGCAAATAGGCCCGGTTGGCCTCGGCGAGGTTCAACCCGGTGACCGTTCCTAGCTTTACCGAGAGGCTCTGCAGCAAGATGGCGAACAAGTTGCTCATGAGAACAACGAACAAGAGTCGAAACTGATACGAAGCGCCGGCGGCGATATCAGTCGAGTAGTTTCCAGGGTCGACTGCGTAAACTGGTTAGCAAGCGCACCGATGATGGGAGAATGAAATTGCCACATGTGCCGGCTACGATGAAACGAACTTGATGCGACACTGTACGACAGGAACAGGTGACTCACTGTAAGCCACCGACACCATGAAGCCAGGCCCAATGAACTTGCCAAAGGTGACAAAGACGTGCTTGAGCCGGCGAAGAGGACTCCCTCCATCCTTCGCGGAGGCCGGCGCATGAGGAGCACCGGCGCCGCCTCGACGGAGGTCGTCGCGGGGCACCTGGACCGCCGTCCCAGCTTGGGACGACTCCTTGGTCGCAGGCGACTGACCGCTAGCGCTGCTATCACCATGATGCGCTTTTGCGGCCAGGTTCGGGTTCGCGCCCTCGAAGCGGTCCCGGTCCGGCACCGGCGGCACAACCTGCATGACTGCTTGACCAGTGTCGTCGGCAGACCCGTCGTCGTCGTCGGAGGATCGCCGGGTACGGGAGTTGGCGATGCCGTTGAGGTCCTGGTTGGTGGTCAGGTCGTTGGACAGTGCGTTGGGACTCTGGTTGAGGCCATCGTCGCCCTCGTACGGCTCATCAGTTCTAGATGTCTGATTCATGGTGGTTCGTTATGATCCAATGAATGCTCTGATGATTATTCGATGGTCGTCCTAGGGGTCTGCACAGGTATGTCTCTTTGAATCGGACAAGGTGGCACGTGGCTTGGTGGATTCTCTTGTTTGTAGAGCCGGCTTCCTTCCTTCTAGATCTTTTTTTTTCTTCTGCTGCAGACGTCTGTCTCGACTTTGCGTTGATCCTTGCAAGAACAAAGGGGGCTTGGCTGAGCGGGATCGGAAAGGGAAGAATCCTGTCGCTTTGCAATTGAGATGGGAAAACACGTGAGAAGAGTAGTCTTGGTGACTGACTATACAAGACGTGCGTCCCGTTACCCAGTGGTCAAGAGGAGAAGTCTGGAGTAAAAGGCAATTGGCAAGCAAACCAAAACTAGAGATGAGAGGCGAATCTAGATTTCCGTATGTCTCTAGTCAGATCGTCCTAGCGGGAGCAAGTGGGTTGGGCTTTGTCGCCAATAGCAGCAGCCTAGCATCCAGCAATAGCAATAGTACCGGGGATCTCAGTCAGATCCTCGGGAACGACCGTTGCCGGCTATGGTATGGCTGTCAGGTACCCAGTCGTTGTTTTTTTTTGTCTTGTAGCGCAGTGCAGTTTGTGCGGTCCAAGTATATCCAGAAAAGAGAAACGTCTAGTAAAGCAAGGGAAGTCGACAGCACCAACTGGAATGTTTGACTATGAAAAAGAGAACCAGCCGGGGTGGTGTAGATTGTATAAAGAGAGAGAAGTAAGCTGATTTTGGCCTCGGTGATGTTGATATATGCAAGTTCGCCGAGAGTCGTCTTGGCCGGAGACCGGATGTTTTCGTCCAAAGAGAGAGAGAGAGAGAGAGAGAGAGAGAGCAGGTATTCAGTAGTCACTGCCGTTTTACTGGTTCGCATGTGGAATCGCGACTGCCCTTCATCGGTGTATAGGGTCAAGTCTGCAAGGAAGCCAAGCCAAGACCATCAATTCGCGGGCCTTTTCTTTGTAAGTGTGTGCGTATCTGCTCAGAAAAACTGCCCAGAAACATTGACACTGCCACATTCAAGAAGCCATCAAGGTAGTTTCCGGGGTAATAGAGGCATTCGAGTCCCCAGAGTGGCCACTAGAGTCCCAGCACCCGAGAACTGCGCTGCTGGCTGCTGGGCACCAATTGGCACCATTGGCGACTTTCCCCCACCCGAGGGCCACGCGCGGAACATGGCGGTTTCTTCCGGGGGATGACGGCATCGAAACGGCGGCATCTCCTCGTCTTGCTTCACTCTCTGGCACCGCAAAAACAGCAACTTGACCAGGGTCTACGGGCTATACGTGCCGAGGGACAAGACAACCACATTCCGTTTTGCCGTTTGTGCTTCCAGACCAGTTCAACGGGTGGCTCTCAAATCTCATACGTAATCATGACGGGGAAAAAAAAAGAGAAAAAGAGAAGCAACCTTCAATTTCGATATGGCATACATGGCGAGTATGGTTGGTTCCAGTGGCAAGATTGGCTCTCGTCCGTCATGATCCCGCGACTCTATTAAGAGATTGATTGTCCCCAAAACACGGCTTGACTCGCCTCTCCCCTCTGCGCAGAAAGTCAAAAATGAAGGGCCAGCAGAAAACGCGGGCGCATCCTCTTCCAAGCAACGCCTGTCGTACTCTTGACTGACGGAATTGACTTCCTCTCTCTCGGTGGGTTTGCAATCATGTCGTGTAAGTGTTCGTTGGATCCATCCTGAGGAGCGCCCGAAACCACCTTCAAAACTTGTGCTCGACCAGGTCATTGTAAACAGCATCAAATCAAGTGTTGAACTTGCACTCCATTATTTTGTTTTCTATGCGCCTAGTTTTTTTCCTTTCCACCCAAACTATCGAAACCCAAGAGTATCCTGCACCCTCTAAGAGGTGCCTTCGGCCAGCCCATGTCATGACCCGTCACGGGAAACATACCGTCCGGGCAAAGGGACTTGGCCGCCAAAGTTGTAGTAAACGCCAACACCACAAAACGCCTTCGCCAATGGATGAAGCATGAAAAGATGTCGTTGAGCACACCGCCTCACTCACATCCCCTCCCCCTTGCGTCTTTGCTGAGAGAGGGCTTGGCCGCTGTCCATTTCGATACGTAGCAAATGACACTTGGAGAATCCACAACCACATATAGTCCCATATCGCAGCAAGTCACTAAAAGGGGCTGATTCAGTTCACAAGTCGTCCTTTTGTCCTCGTATCGTCACAGAAAAAAGCTGCCAAGTCTCTTTGCTGGCATCTGCCAATGAGCACTCTACCGGCTCTTCTTCCCCTCCTTTCTCTCGCGATCTCTCTTGGCGTAGATCTCCGAGGTGAAGGGGTTCTCGTACGCCAGAGCGACCTTGTAGACCACCCACACCCAGGCGGTCAGCACCAGGCCCGCGGGCTTGCCGTATAGGAGCGCGGTGCCCAGGAAGCTACAGGTCGAGCCCCAGTACATGGGCGCTTCCGTCACATTGAAAGGAAAGCCTGTCACCATGTGGTCCATCAAGATGCCAAAGTAGTCGCCGAGGAAGGTGCCCGTGATGCCAAGAGCCCAGGTCGACGAGATGACCAGGACGTTGCCGGACGCGATGAGGGCATACGCGAGGTACTTGACCTCGGGGGCCTCGAGGAGTGGGTACGACGGCTGGGCGCGGAGGGCGCGCTCGTACAAGAAGTCACGGAAGAGGCCCAGAGAGAAGATGGTTGCGGCAAGGAAGTAGCAGGCGGCCTTGCGGTTGTTGTTGAACATGCGCGACATGAAATGCGTTCTATACTCGCGGCGAGCGACGATGCTGGACAAGCGTTAGTGTCAGTACTGTTCCCCGTAACCATTCCTGCGTCGTGAATCTGCCGTGACGGAGGATGGGATGGGAGTGGCGAGGCCGCAATGCTGCCACGGGTGATCCGTGTGAGATATATAGCTTACTTCCAGAAGGTAGGATTGAACGCAATGGCAGCAGCCGAGACTAATGACGATATATGTAAGTATGCCTGCCAACCCTTTCATGCTCTTGCGCACCGATTGGCAGAGACGGGAGCTGATGGACGACGTACGGTACAAGCTCTTCTGGTCGAGGTCGACCAGCTTGCTGGGCTCAAACGCCAGAGGAGCCATGATGGTGACAGATACAATTGCAAAATAAAGCTTTGCTTAAAAAAAGGACTGTTCGCCTGGGGGCTGTGTTGTGGTAGAACGTGGTATGCGGCTGTGGCAGCTCAGGCTCTGAACAGGTGGGAATTTGGTTAGCTATGTTGACAGCTTTGACATTGAAGAAAACAATGAGCTTTTTGGGAAGCTCGGCTGAAGGAGCTGCCCCAATAGCGTCATGCCGCGTTCAAAGTCTCAACCCCTCCATTCGCTTCCTTGAGATTCGAGGTCCCCCAAATCGGTTGAACCGGCACAAACCGGTCCTCCGTCCTCCGTGCGGGCGAAATGGAAAGGCAACCGGACGTTATTCCAGACCAATAAATGTCATCCTTCAACATGGTCGACAGGTGCGAAGTAGGCAACGATACTTGATAAAATGATGGTCTCCATTGTAAGAATGTCATGCTGGATCAATGGGAAAATTTCCCTTGTCATCCTGGGTATTTTAAATGCCGATACGCCGTCTTCATATGCCTCAATTCCATGCCCAAAACGCCGTTGCTCATTCCAGTCGTTCCGTTTTCCGTTGCGAGCTTCCGTCGTACCCGAGCATTTATACTATTTCCGCGCTCTGGTCTTCTTGGGCTGCTGTGTCGTTGTGTCTTCCTCTTCTTCATCTTGACCCTTCTTGAGGTCTTCTTCAAGGCCCCATTCTTCCTTGTCGTACCAGTCCTCTCCGTCCGACATGTCTCGGTTCGGCCCGACGTGCGCCTCGTACTTGGACCATTGAAAGACCGTCTTCCGCAGCCTCTCTGCCCGGAGCAGCCCTTCGTGCAGTCTTTTCGTGCCTCGGCATACTTCCTCTTGCTTCTGAACGTAGGCTTGGAGCAGCCGCCTCAGATCCTCCGCCTCCGCCTCCGGTATGCCCAAGTCTCGGTTCGGTTGTGCTGTCTTGGGCGCAAGGAAGATTGGATGGATGAACATATCGTCTAGAGCATCCAATGAAGCTATCGACATGGGCGCGCTTTCCGGAAGCTGTACGTCATGACCGTTGAGCGCTTTTTGTAGCGCTTGTGCGTGGCCATTTGCTCCGTTCTGTTCGGCTGCCTTCGTGTCACCGTTCGCCGTGGGTTTTATTTTACTTGTAGCTGACTTGTCATGCTCGTGTTGCCCGCCGTTCGTTGTTGAATCCCCGTTCGATCCAGCTGCTCCGCCCGACAATTTGCTGCCTTGCTGGTTCGAGCTCGGTTGTGTACTAGTCGGGGCCTCATCGGCGGCGGCGTCTTCGTCTATTGTTTCATCGGCATCGATCATCGAGGTGTCTCCGTCCACGGCGGTTTCCTTGGCCGGTTCGGCATCACCACGGGGTGCAGTGGGGCCTGCACCATCGGCCGACGGTTGACCATTTGTGCTACTCGCTGCCGCAGCGGCTTCCAACAGGAGCATACTGGCATCTGACTTGACCGAAGGCTGGCCGACGCTGGGGGTATCTGCCGCACGGGGTTCCTGGAAAAAATGGATATCATTCGGAGTCTCCATCATTTCGGTCGGCACCCAGATGTGGTCACCAACCAGCCTCGTGTGTAGGTGCTTGATATTCCATAGCGCACGGTTCTCCTTGTACATAGTATCGCGGGCTTGAAGCGTGAGGTCGGTTAATGTCTTGGTCGTGAACGGACGGGCAAGCGTAGGGTGCGATGGTAGGTCGGTCACGGATGTCAGAGGGGCGAGAATGCCTGCGCAATATGTTGTCAGTAAACAGCAAGAGATCGACGGCTTGATGGTGTTCAGCTTACTCTCCAGGCGCACATTTGCGTAGGGGTTGAACTCGGCTGCCGTCTCAGCAATGTCTTGCATCCGCTGTTCGTAGTCTTCGTCGTCGCTCTCTGGCTCGTAGCCTTCGTCGTCTACCAGGGGCGGGTTTCGGCTGATGATACCCCTCACATACCCAGCATGTTCGACATACTGTAGGAAGGGGTGTTAGAGTATTAACTTCCCAGGAGTGCTATTTGGTGGTGATAATACGTGCCTCTTTGTAGGCTTCAGGACCCGAGGCCGGTGCCAACTGGCCTTCGTGCGCAAACCGGGCTCGCTTGTTGAGCTTCTGACCGCGGTTCCCACGGTAGTCGACATCGTCCTCTGAATCTTCAGAATCTGCCGCGGAAAACGTCTGATTAGCAAGCCGCCAAATATGCGTAGCGTGGCAGGGACTATGTACCGTATGCCCTCCTCTTCATAGCCTTCTTCATGGCTATTATCGTGTCGGCGAAAAGTGCTTGTTGCGACATGGTGGGCAATCGTTGTTGTGGACCTGCGCTGCGCAGTGTCCGGCTTGCACGTCCTTCGAGCTCGAGTCTAGACTGTGTTTTGTTCCGTGTAAGTTGCAGCGCAGCTCGCGCCGGCGGATTGTAGATTTTTGCAATATCGTGTTCGTCGAGATGAGTTCGAGAGTGCGCGGGAGTCTCGGTGGTAGAGCTGGCGCCAGAAGGCCGGTGGTATTTCTGTCGCAGAGATCGCCAAAGCGGTCGTGGGCGAGCCTCGAAGTGCTGTGTTCAATAGGCGGTAAGTCGGAGCTCCAAGGGAGATGAATTATAGGTATTTTAAGAACATATGAAAGACATAGAGCGTTCCTAGTCAAGAACGGAAAGTGTGTGTGTTGCGACGAGTCCTGGCAGCTCAGCAGGAAGAAGAAGACTTTCACTGCGTAATGGGGACTGGGGGGCAAGGTGGACGGGGACGAGGCTGCGTCTTCGCTGTGTTACGCTGGATCCCGCGCTTGGCCGATTATCGATCGCTTAAAATTCATTGACCGGCAGTCTCGAGGAGCTGTTGGCTTGCAGCTAGAACTTAATCAGAGAGGCCTGTGCTGGCGCAGCTTTGGGGCCCTGGACACCTGTAGCCTCCGAGGTGGCAGCTGCAGGCTACCTGTACATTACGTTGCATGTAACATTAACAAAGAGAGCTCAAGATGGGGCCCCGAGTTCGCTGCACATCGGGAGCATTTTAAGCTAATAAGCGCGGAGACCAAAAAACCCCTAGCCAATACAGGGCACTAGGTAGGTCCATGACCTTCACTACCGTGACACCGAATACTAATTGCACGTACTGTACCTCGTAGAGCTCAGAGGACTTTAACTGACGTTGGGACTGATCAATTTGGGAAGCTCGAGACGTATTCGAGATCACTTCAATCGCTATTTGGATCTATTCGAATTGAAGAACAACTGTGCATTGAATTCTGCCAACGAGGGTGCACTGAAAGCCGGCGTGGAAAGTCACCATTAACCGGTTTGAGGTACCTTTACTGTAATCCGTGGTAATAATCGTCGGCCATCTAATGTACCTTATTACTGACCTACCTTACCTGTACACCGTAGCTCCCTACCTTACCTACCAGGTACTTTACATCCGGCACTGCCAATCATTAAACGTGGGGTCACCACCCAACAGCAACAGATAGCCGTCCAGGTCTGTCGACTGACATCAATGTTGCGATTGAGTGGCTTTGTCAACTGCTTCAGATTCTAGAACAGAACGTAAAGCCTCGGTATATAACCTCTGGAACCACTGCCTGGCCAGTGCTTTCGAGAGAGCTATATCTGATCGCAAGACAAGTTTATTGCACAGTCTGATCGCGTCTGCGCCCGACTTGGCCAAGAGTGAGTAGAGTCAACTGTGTGCAAAACCACACAACGCTCGTATGCCTTGATCGGTGGCTGACTACCAGGTGCCGGAATACAGTGCTTCTGTAAAGCTACGGGAACGTGTCGTCTCACTTACTATGCACCTGCGAACCGTCGGGCTGGCGTAGACTTCAACACCAACCAGCCATGGACGACTATCCTGCTGGCAGTCTGGACCACAACCTCCCGTTGCTGGTAGTATCGGGCCTCAGCACCGGGCCCACGAAACCACTGCTCACTGATCCGGACCTCAAGGAGCAGAGCGTGCTTATACGGTCAGAGCTCCCACCGGTCGAGAGTCGCGAGGCCAAGGCCATACTGCACCACATTCAGGAGGCAGATGCCACTGACCTGCCATGGAATGGACAAGACACCTCCCAGAAGTACAAGTTCAAAGTCAAGACCATTGGTAGAGTGAGTCTTTGCTATACGCGCCGTAGGTGATCTTTATCAGTGCGCCCGTTCCTGACTTCATCCACTTGCAGGACTTCCTCCTGCCACCTAGGCGCGCTCGACTGCCCGAAGATCTCGAAACTCCCTTGTCCCCGCCCGTCTTGCACTCGCCGTTTTCGCCCCTGAGTCCTGGCTCAACACTCTACCCCGATGGACTCATAGACGCGCGCTGGCTGGAGAAGCACCAGTCCTTCATTCCAAGTGTGTGCTTGTGCTTCTACAGTCTCACATCTGATCCGACGCTGGCTACCCTGCACGATAATCAGCTCAAAACGGACATCAATGCTCTGAAAAATGCAATCAGCCGCTCAGGCTACAAATGCCGCCTGGTTGCTGTCATCTTGAGTGATCAAGCACCAGATTCCATGGGCGCTTTTCAAGAGAGATTGGAGAATATCAGATGGGGCACCGGGCTGGATCCCAAGACGTCTCTATTTGTTTTGCCTACGCGACGGTCCGAAGCTGAATTAGAAGGTGCCGTGGACAGCATATTGACTGCTGTTTTTGTTCAGGCGAGTGAATATTACCGTGAACTGAGTCGCCGGTCTCGCAAGAAGAAAGGAAGGGGTGTGGCGCCGCAGCCTACGATTCCACCAACCAGCGGCACTTCGCACACTCTGACTCTTCAGGGCTGGAATGTGCGGTATGATTTCAAAGCAGGTGTCTTTGCCGAGTTTC
The DNA here is from genome assembly GCA_018115615.1 of Pestalotiopsis sp. DP-2020a. Lineage (NCBI taxonomy): Eukaryota > Fungi > Ascomycota > Sordariomycetes > Amphisphaeriales > Sporocadaceae > Pestalotiopsis > Pestalotiopsis sp. DP-2020a. Next base: position 27,225 of record JACVEI010000386.1, on the reverse strand, counting down.
GGCAAGAGATGGACGTGGCTTTGCGCTCTTATGAGCAGGCTTATGAGACGTTGCTAGGAACAGATGTCCTTGAAACCATCCCAAGCTGGAGTCCACGATTCAATGACGGCCGATATGTCGCGGACATGCTGGCCATCAGGGCACTGAGGTGCTTGATGTGGACTGGGCAAACGACTGCGGCGGTGCGGAGGTGGCAGATGCATAGGCAGCGAATGTCCGACTTTCTCGATCGGAGGGGTCGTGGCACACAAAACTATGGCTGGCAAGCCTGGGAAGCTAGATGGGCAGAGATCATGGCGAATCTGATCGAGAAGGCTCACTTCCCAGAGCTGGACCCTTCGTCTCAGACCATGTTCCGGCCGCCAGAAAAGGCACTGTCCGCTGAACGATTGCAGCCCTGGGAGCTCTTGCACCATACTGGCTACTGGTACAAGACCGCTTCCCAGCACGCGCTTGATCGCAGGAAACTGGCCTATGCTATCTCCGAAGATTCCAGAATCCCGCCAGATCCGTCAGAAGTATCAAAGTCTGCCGCCAAAGCATATAATGCGTTCGATACATACATGTGTCCAGAGCCATACGAGGAGTATCCTTCCGAAGGCAAGGGTTTTGACCATGCACGTTACATTCTGAAGTATTTGACCGCGGCAAGAACAGAATTTCAGAAACGACACCAAGCACGACTGGCGGCAGAGGTCGCGCTGGGTGCTGCCAAAGAATTGGAATACATCAAGGAATGGAAACAAATCCTTGAACTCCTCACGCCCATTTGGCGAGACTCATCGTTCCGCAAGGAGGGCTGGCTAGGCGCGGCGGAGGCTCTTGGCTGGACGTTGAGAAAAGCCGCTTCTCATGCTGGCCAAGCAGATCTGGTGGTCGCAATCGACTGGGAGCTTCTCAACAATAGTAGGTTCCTGGTAATACCACTCACTCCATGGACTATGACTAACCGGTATCAGGCTTCTCGAGGCAGCCAAAATGGCATTATGATATCACCAAATCGCTCGACAATATCCAGCTCGATAAGAAGCCAGACGTGTCAGTGAGTGATGACCACCTGAACTCATTCCTCAAGGCATCATTCGTCTTCAAGCATGATGAGGGTAGGGCAGGTCAGACATGCCCAGCGCAGCTTGTGCTCACGTCCACCGCCTTCTCTGGAAGTTCACCAATCACTTTACAAGACATCACGGTAGCATTCGAAGGAAGTGTGCGAAAATTGCGTCTCAGTCATGAGCCAGGCACTGCGACACCATTGGTCAAAAACAACATTTCTCTTACCTCGGTTACCCTTGAAGAGATTGAGTCTTCAGACAGAGGCGACAACAATGTGGAATCCGATTCGAGCACACCAAGCAATGGTCTGGTCATGCTTCAGGGTAAAGACGACCTAACGCTATTCCCAGGACAGTCACGAGTATTCGAACTCAAGATGCCGTTGAGAGAAGCCGGAGAAGCGAATGCGTCAGTCATAACTGTCACGGTTGCGCCGGAAAAATTCAAGCTTACCTACTCCATGAGAATCCATGAGGACAACTCTGTCGGCTTGTGGTACACCAGCACTGGAAAGAGAAGAGTGACAAAAGTCAATCCCCACGTCATCAAAGTCTTGCCACGACCACCCAAGATGCAACTCAAGTTCATTGGCGTCCACAAGCAGTATTACGCAGGCGAGCCTATCGAAGTCAAAATCGATCTCGTCAATGAGGAAGACGTCGAGGCCATATCGAGATTGGATATCCTTCTATATGGTCAAGAGGTACCCTCCTTCAAAGCCTCTGTCGGTGATGAAATCCAACACTCGACTACCTACTATGGAGAGGAGGCGAAGCTGGATGGATTGTCTGTAGGTACGATCGCAACAATGCAGTCGGCCAGAGCCGCCATCAGGATCGATCCTATAATACGACCCACGGCCTATGATCTCACAGTCAAGGCAACGTATAATCTCGTGTCGGACCCATCGACGCCGATTGTGCAGACAGTCTCATTCCAGGTTAACGTGGTCAACCCCTTCGAGGCCAGCTATGACCTAGTGCCGAGATTGCATACAGAATCCTGGCCGAGCATCTTCGATCATGAGAACTTGCAAGACCAACCTGAGGACGAAGAGGAACATGCTCATCAGGCCACTGGCTTGGCACAAAAGTGGTGTCTGATCACGCGCTTTGCTTCGTTTGCCGCCGAGGACGTCCGCGTACGGGAACTCGACCTCCAGGTGGTCAAAACTCACGGAGGTGTCAAATGCATCGTGGACAAGAACCCGGAGCACCTTGTCTCGGACTTGGTCATGAGCCACCGCACGATGAAGGAGGCGCGCTTCGACATCGTGGCGCAGAAGCTGAGCCTGGACGAGCGAGCCCCGTCGACGGCAGACCTGGCCTTCTCGATCAAGTGGCAGCGCTCCACCGCCGCGCAAGACAGCCCCCCGAACACGACCACGTTCCTCCTGGACCCCTTCTACGTCACCGTCTCGGAGCCGCGCGTCCTGGCCAGCGTGTCCTACTCTGAGCCCCCGGCGCCCAGCGACGACCAGCGCCCGGCCGCCTCCAAGTCGCCGCCCATCATCATCCTGGACATCACGATCGAGAACCCCTCGAACCACTTTTTGACCTTTGGCCTCGCCATGGAGCCGTCGGACGAGTTCGCCTTCAGCGGGTCCAAGACCACGGCGCTCAACGTCCTGCCGCTCGCGCGGAGGACGGTGACATACCGGCTGCTGCCTCTGGTGGGTGGTGGGCGGTGGATCAAGCCGCAGCTGGTGGTGAGGGACAAGTACTTCCAAAAAGTACTGAGGATTATTCCGACCGAGGGTATGAAGCGCGACGGCGAGGGCGTGGCCATCTGGGTCCCGCGTATTGTAGAGGGGCAACAGTAGCGAAATGCCCCAAGCGAAAATCGCAGTAGACTCTTTTTCTTTTTTGAAAGAACATCGTACTTCAAATGATTGAATGACCAGCATTGTTTATTGTAACTCCAAAGATGAAGAACTCTCCATCTATGTATCATGTGTAGAACGAGGCGCCATTCATGCTCTCTTACCTTTTACAAAGGACGCGCACGCACAAAGTTGACGATTCTCGCAATACTGCTGCCGACGCCCAAGCCGCCGCCGTCTCTTCTCCCAGACGTACCGTACCGCCCGGGAGGTTTTCCGATCTTGGGGTATCTCGTGCTGGGTCCGTAGACCGGGAACTCGTCATCGGCGTCGGGGAACCGGACGTCGACGCTCTCAACATCGATCGTGAGACTCGGCACCGAATCGGCGGGTATAATCGTGCCATCTGGCTGTACAGGGCCAGTGATCAGTCAGCGCCAATATTCTCTCTCTCTCTCTGTCTCTCCTTTCCTCGATGTTGTTCTCGGTCAGACTTGCCTTTCGTATCTCGACCCTGAAACTCTGCTCGAGCAGCGCCACGACGGCCTTGTCCTCGACGCACGAGGTGAACTGCTCGATGCCGCGGTTGAGCTGGATCTCGGCGTACGTCGGGCCCGCGGGCGGCAGGGCCATGATGGCCGCGGACCCGGCGACGGTGTCCTCGCCCAGGAGCACTTGAATGTTGCAGGGCAGATCGAGCTCGGACCGCTCGACTCCGATCTGGACGTAGTACTGTCTCTGCTCCGCCTGCGGCCTGAGTCCCGGCTCTGACTCTCCTCTGCGGTGTGGGTGAGTCGGAGGGTCGGACTCGTCTTTCCGCTGTCGCCGCCGTCCTCGTGACGGAGTCAAGTGGTTCGCCCCGTACAGTTGGTTAACCTGTCTGATGACGATTTGCCTCGTGCGGTCCGGACTCAGCGCCCAGTCGTTGATCTCGGGATAGGTGTAGCCAAAGGTGTCAAGCTTGGCCATCGTCTTTCCAGTGTGAAAAGTGCCACCTCCAGCTTGATAAAAGGGTGCGAGGGGAGAGTCGGCCGTCATCTGGGTGCCGTTAGGCTGGGCCCAGGTGCCGGTTTCAATGTCGGCGGCCTCTGTCTGGTACGTGGTGTTGTAGTTGATGGCCTGCCAGAAAGCTGTGAGCCGGTCGACATTCGCGTGGTGAAGCCAGCTGAGAGGTATAGATATTGCATGAGAATGGGTGTTGCTTTGTTGGAGTTTCTGCTGGGGATGGGGGTTTCAACGTACAATATAGGATCGAACGCCGAGTATAGGGCATTGGCCATGAACTTTCCCGCTGCGTTGTGTACATCGTCATGTGGCTCTTCCAGACTCGGACCCGGGCTCGACCGCGTCGCCATCGAGTTGAAGTCTTTCGTTCTAGCCAAGACCGTATACTATACACAGTTTTCAGTGTCATATGATTGTTTGTCGACAAGTAGAGAGTCCAAACACAGCTTACTTACCACTTTCTCTCGCAGAGACTCCACAACCAGTGTCAGGTTGCCACTAGGGTTCAAGTCCCGTTGCGTCCCCGTACTATTCCATAGACCAGGATCGTCTGTGGTAGGAAACCACGCCGGATCGTGGTCGAGCGGGAAACTGGGCCAGGTGAAGCTATACAGTGGGTTGAGGATGGTCTGCTCGCCGTCGGGCGTGTTGACCGTGATCTCGGGCCATGTCGTGGCCGGCGGCAGGTTTGAGTCGGTGGCCCAATCCCAATACGGGATACGAAACGAATTGGCAGCCATTAGGTAAAGGGTGGAGTCCCCTCCATGATACCGTTTCGCTATCTCTTGTATTTTCCCACCCAGTATTTGCTGAGGAAGATTATTTTTCATAAGTCGTTATCATGTTCTGGGAGTCTTACCTCATACAGAGCGAGATAGGGTCGGTGCCAGGTAATGAACGGTACCTCCTGAATTGAGTCAATCACTGTCCAGCATGACAGAACAGCTTGACGAAGGGGGTCAAGCATCTGAGCTGGGGAGCGGTGACTTACACCATGGAAGCAAAACCCGAGCTCTCTAGCCCCTTGGGCCCGTTCAACTCCATTCCATGCTATAAAGGGCCGTCCATGGATACCTGAAGACTTAGTTTAAGCAATTCCATGATTGCATAAATGTCGCTACTGGGGAATGCTTACCTGCAACTTGGAAGAATGATTCCGGATCGTTCTGATCCAGCTGCTGCATCTCGCGCAATCCTAATATGTACAAATCCCTATTAATAGTCAGCACTATTCCGCCGTGAACGGGAGCCTTGCTTTCGCCAGTTACCATTGCGGGCCACCCAATGCCTGTAAGTGAGCAATGTTGAACCTCGCTGGCCTTTCGCCATCGGCCGCTATAGCCGTGTTGAGCCCTGTAACAGTTACAGGCTTCTGGCTGCGAGCAAATCTAGGCAGGCAGGCAAGCACAGCGAAGATGAGGGTTTCGGATATGTGCATTTTTGTACAGTATTGTCTTGGGACGGGTGTCTAAGATGGACAAGTGCAGAGCAAGGAATGATGATTTTCATGCGACAAAATGTCTTGGCGGTAGGATGTGGGCATCACTCTTTTATGATACTCGCCTTTACCGCAACTTGCCATGGACATTGATACCAAGGTGGTAGACAGCACGACAGAAGCACAATCAGTTCTCGTGATATGTGTAAACAGTACCGGACGAATATCCGCCGCGCATCTGGTCGGGCCCATGACTCCGATGAGCACCTCGAGATGTTGTCCAAGCAGCATGAGACGGTGCATCGCATTCGCGGGCTCGATGGAGCTGAATGCTGTTGAATAAACACTGAGCCGTAGACTATTTCTGGATACGGCCGCCTTGTCGTGTAACAAATTTCATGCAAGCTGGTAATCAAGAGTACAGAATCTTCCAACTGCAGACGACGGCGGCAAGATCGTCCCGGAACAGATGTGCTTTGAAGACCAGCCCGACCCTGACTAAACAAGCAAGCTCGTATTCAAGACACGATAATCCCACAATCCAGGTTGCCATGGTTTTGCATGCCACCAAAGAAAACGTTTGTGCCTCCATATCGGAGGAATTACCCGTAGCAAACATGGGTAATGGCACGTTCTGGAGCCATGCTTTAATTCAAGCTGGGGAAAAAAGGGTAATCGTATCAAGCTTGATTTTCTCGCATGCAGCCAAGCGTGGAATCAAGCATAGCTGCCCGGAAGCTATGCGTGGGTCGGACCATTAAGCCGTGCCACGTTGCGTATAGGAGTACCGGCGCGTGGAGATGCCGACAAAGGGTAGATTGGCTCGCTGTATTTACCAAGGATTAATTCAATGGGTTTCCATCCCTCAGGAAGATTGTGCTCTGGGTGTTGAAGATGCCGTGCGAGTGAATGAGAGGTCCAAGGCCACTGGGTCCATGGCCACAGCTGGGGGATCACCAGCACACCGCCCAGTGCTCACTTGTATTCACGGATTCGGATCTTGGTGAAAAAGGACTGCTAGTAAGAAATGGTATCGACAGCCCCTTTGGATGGCGGGGCTGAGAGCAGGGAACATTCCGATGACATTCATAGTCGCCCGGTCCCGCCATCATGTCCTCTGATTTCATCGCGAATCAGAAACATGTCCCCTCACTGTGCGCTGTTGATGCTCTTTTGGCTTGAACATGGTGGTAGGCATATGTAGGTAGTCGTGTGGTTGTACCAAATCTGCGGTGAAAAACATTGATAGCATTGAACGCAGTCGTAAAAGTCTCAAGCTTAGCGAAGGGGAAAGATGGCTTTCGTCCCTCCATCGTTCTTACCTTGCCTCTCTTCCCAGTTGAAGTGTAATTCTAGCATAAATTGGCAGGGAAGACTCTTCCCCAAACAATAATTGAGAGTTGGCATGTCCAGATCGTGACTGCCTATATTTCCAATCAGCCCTTGCCTTGTCTAACCCTTTTTCTTGCCTTATCCCCTCTTCGATTGCAGTTGAATCTGAACGTCACTCTTCCCATCTTGATGTCTCCACATTGGTAGAGAAAAAAAGAAGCTATAGATAAACAGCGTATAAACCGAGTGGCTGTATGATTACTCTCGATCGACGCCAGGCATAGGCCAAACAGTTGTGCTCGAGCATACCGGAAATCATCAGCCATCGTGGTTTGACATGCACGGGACGGAGAAGAAACGAGTCAGGCTGTCTTGATACTGATGACTCGTGCCGTGTCATCACAGCCGGGAGAAGCAATTTAGTCAGTTCAAGAGTGAGACACGGGAGACACGTTTTGAGAAAATAGTAGCATTGAAAACCCCCCACGTCGTACAAGAATGATGATCCATTCAGAGCCCCGTCAACACTTTAGTCTAGAGCTGAATAACAGGATAAGCTTTTGGGGAGGACGTCTCGAATACCCGAGCCTGTCTCTCTACCTACTCTACATCGCCGTGGAGAGCTTTTGACGCAGATGCATACTTGTCCAATACAGTAAAAAGTCCCACCGTTTCTCTCACCTCACCGCCTGGTCGATTGACCTTTTTGTTTTTTGGATAACCTCAAGTGCTGTTTCTCCCTTGCCCATAAAGTATGTACAGAAGAAACTTCTCAGAAGGATTTCTCGAGTAGGACCAAGTCCCGGAATCCTTGTTTCCAGGTGTCCGCCTGTTCGGCAGTTGGTTTTGGCAGCGGGCTACGTGCATAACCGCCGTAACCCATCCACGACTGCAATCCCGACTTGACGCCAATCACTCCGCTCTGGATGGCTACCCAGTCGCCCTGTGATACTGTGTCTTGCATCTCCTGTGCCTCTTCGTACTTGCCCGCCTCGAAAAGCTCAATCGTCTTCAAGCACGCCTTTGGTGCAATGTTTGCCAGACCTGCAAGGATACCATGGCCGCCTGCAACCATGGACTGGATGCTAAAGTCTGCGGAACCAGCCAGAACCAGGAACTCGGGCTTCTTGGGGTCATAGTTCTCTGTCAGCTTGCGCGTGGCAGAGGCGACCCGGTTGAGCTTTCCAGTGTTGCCACAAGTCAGCTTGACGCCGACAATGTTGGGGTGCCGAGACAGCTGCACGATGATATCGGAAGACAAGTCCATCCCGTTTACGGCGCCAGGGTAGTTGTAAATGATAAGCGGCACTGGCGACGCATCTGCCACAGCATGAAAATATTCGAGGATGGTCTTGGAAGAGGGGGCGAAGAGGCCGGCGTAGTATGACGGAGGGAGCACGAGCGCGTAGTCGCCGCCACTCTTGGCGGCATCAAAGCACAGTTGGATGGCCTCACGTGTGCTCTGGGCTCCGCAGCCTACAATGACGGGCATTGCTTCGAAGCCGGCGGCGTCGAGAGCCTTTCTCGTGGTCGAGGTGACGAGAAAGCGCTCTTCGCGTGACAGATGAACCGCCTCGCCGTTGGAACCTTGTGTGGCCAGGCCGGTTACGCCTGCACGGGCAAGACGTACGGCATGTTGAGCAACCTGTTCTGTGTCGACGTCCTCTGTCTCGTTGTCGAAGAAGCAGACGGTGGGAACATATACGCCAGGAACAAGCGGCCGGGCCATTCTGAAGCTGTCGTCCAGGGACGTGCTATCAAAAGAGCTGCTCAAAGGTGATGCCGAATCAGTGGTTGTAAGTGAGCGCAGATTAGAAGGTACTCTGCCAGGCCAGTTTGTGTAGCCGACCGCGGGCGAAGGAGCATCGACGTGTGGTGCCATGGTCTCAGAGGAAGTAGAAGATCAGTGACACGCGTTAATGCAGTGATTCACTTTGCGGACAGCGATGTCTTTTTTAAGGTATGTATTGGAAGGAACAAGGTATCGCGTGACGACTTGTAGCACCCCGGCACTAGCGGACCGCCAGGCAAAAAAGATGATAGACGGCAGTGACCTGGAAGAAAGAGGAGGTGCCGCTTTGGGTAGTGCAAGGACCGACGCCCACCACTAGTATATATTAGTCTGCGAGAGGATGGGACGGATGGGGCAAGGATGGATGCGGTGAGAAGCGATATAGAGCCTCGTAAGCTATAGGTGCTAGGAGATGAGGTGAGGTGAGATGGGATGGAACGATGGATCAGGACAGCACGAGGACAAAGGAGAAAGGAGGAGGGGGAACTTTCTTGCTTTTAAGAAGAAGATCGCCCTGTGGGCTACGGAGTCAGTCGGAGCTGGAGCCATGGGACCTGACCTGCCTCGCCTGGTATGTATGAGACTATGAGTGTGGGACCCGAGTTTTCTTTTCTTCTCTCGAAATAGCCCCAACCTGCCAAAACCGGGTGGCGCCTTGAGGGAAGCTTGAGGGATCAGCCGACCACGATGCGGGCAGTTCGGAGGACGAGAAAGACTTTCAGCAGACCGGGCACGAGAGATGACGATGGAGACCTCACTGCAGTATCATGTAGCAGCAAGTATGTATGTATACAGGGGCAGGCTCGGACCCGGTAAAAGTACCTATAGCGCCGAGTCATCGCGGGTGAGAACAAACGGGAAATTCTCGCCTGGCGGAATAGTTCATCGCTGCTGCTGCATAAGAATGTGTTGGACGTTGTCAGCAGGAGCATTAACCTAGGACTGTAGTACGTAGGCTGCTCGGACACAATAGCATCGATTTACCCATGGTCAGGTATCTTTGATGCACCATGCAGCCCCCAAGAAAGCCAGTCGTCTGAATTGCAGGGATCCCTTAAGCTGGGGACAGTTGACGTGGGGGTTAGCCTCAAGTCTGGAGCCACGGCCAGAGACGATCGTCAGTGGACGGTCCATGGCCCCGGCTACATGGTAGGTAAGCAAGATGGCATTTCGGGGTAGCAGATACGTTTCTAGTTCGACGGGGCGGCAGGCCTAGCTAAGATGGGATCCTGTATCCGGCGATTTCTAGACAGAGAGATGCGCTCATGCAACGGGAATAATGATTTTGGAGATTTTGTGATTCGAGAGTCGAGCGAACCGGCATGAGTGCCTTGCCAAGAATCGGAACTGGTCAAGTCGGCAGCAGGACGAGGCAGATGTAGGGAAACAATCTCCAGGTCGCAGTACTCTGTACTTGACGCTGCACCCAGCTCTGCTCTTCGACTCTCCTCTACGCCACCGTCTGACAACAGTCGGTAGTAGCCGTTGGAGGGTTGGGAAACGTGTTCGTAGCTGCAAAGCACTTCAGGCCCAACTCGACGTTACGGGCGGTGCTGCTGGGCGACGAACCAGAGACGACACGAGGCGGTCATGCGGCTACGACACTCTGGGTTCCATGACATACACGTCAGATGATGACAGTGTAGCATATAGCACTGACTGCAGTGCCCTATTGTGTCGGCATGCCGTACCAATATTGGTAGCCGAGACATTCTTGTTGTCGTAGCACAACATTTGCTGGTCGACAGCGTGCTCCGGGTTGTGATTGTAGGATCTCCAGCTGAAAGCGGTGAATTCGAAAGGGGGTGGTATTTTCGCCTCGTTTGTCCACGAAGGGAAGCTCTCGATAGGATGCAGCCGAGCCTGGGATTTGGAAGAGATTTCCCCGTGACAATTCATTCCCAGCCTTGATGGATGATAGGGGACTGCTGACCATGGCGTCAGGTTTCTTACGACACCATCTTTTTGGTTTGTGCCCATCCTATTGCACCCCTGGAAGGATTTGCGTCTTCAAAGTTCTTCTGTGCATGTTCGTATACGTACCTGTAGCTTAGTTGTTGACCAGGGACCGAGGCCTCCTCTCCTCTCCCCCCCCTCCCCTTCGCCTCTCCGAAGAACTGGTTGACAGGAGAGCTTGGCTGAAGCAGTCGGTAACGTGGTGGTCAGAAACCGCCACACCACTTGTCGATCGCAGGAGCAGCTGCACAGCCCCATTATCAAGACATTTCAGCCGGACTTGTATAGCAGGCGAACATCAATGATTCGTGTGTGTTGGTGCGAATTCGGTAGGTTGCCAATAGTTTGATCTGGTGTTGAGTTGCGTAGAGGTCCACCACTGATGGGACTCCCCGGAATCGCTAAATGTAGGTAGACTTCTAGTGTAGGTCCAGTAAACTCCCCCCCCCCCGCATTAATTAATTCCTTCCTTGTTTAATGGATCATGGAGGGGTTGCGGGGTATGGAGGAGACACCTAAAAGCCAATTGATCGTGCCTGCCAGTAATAGTATTATAGTAGTCATTTGTAGCGAAGACGGGGCAAGTAATGTTTAGGTACGTACGCCTTCTGCTCGTGTTAGGTATGCTGCCCGGCCTAGACCTTCCTAGCAATTGACGTGCTACGTAACAATCCATTTCCAACGCCATTGATGGCCTCATTCCGACGTGACCATGCAGACCAACTACTAAATGACACCCGTGCGGTCACATATTCAAACATTAAGAAGACCATCGCCCGGTTCCGGATATCACACCCAAAATTCGCGAGTCTCTCCATGCAGAGACCGCAGCCAAAGCACTCTTGCATCGGTCATTCCTGACCGAGATCAAGTAGGTATCCACATATGATCCTAGGCCGCGATGCTTATTGTTTTCCTCTTTTCACTTGCTTCGTGATGTTGTCTGAAACCATTGGTATCCACTCGCGTACGTCTGTTTCTGACGGCGTGACATGACATGGTCCGATATACCCCATCGCCTCTAGAAGAAGGTTGCTTCTGCTTGTCTGTGAATCATGTCGACTTATCGGTTGTTTACCCATCCAGTGTGGCTGGGCTTCAAAAAGCTTGACCGGACGCCTTGTCAGCATCGATGCCTCAATGGTACAATATGACTGAACTATTAGACCGCTGCAGCTCAGGGGATCAAAACCAGCCCTTTGACCTCGTCACGGCGGCTTGTAACGTTGGCCAGCGACGTCAAGATGCCCCTAACCTAGAGCGGGCTGAACTTCCTTTTACGATTATCGGCTCAGGTTTCTGTCGGGTTCCCGGTTCCCTCTACACTCCAAGGTCTCACAAAACAGAACGCCGACATATGCAGCGCACCAGGTCCCTGGGATGCGGCATGGCTGCTGATCGCGTGACGATTGATTTCCCTGTCTCCACGTTTTCGTGCAATAGGGCGGCGCTCCCACGGCGAAACAAGTAAGCAAGCAAGCACCTTGCCGTTATGACCATGCCTCTCAGTATCACGACTCGCTATAACCGGCCTTGGCAGTTGATCTGTATACTGCGTCGGGGCATCAGTTCATGATACTCGCTTTTATTCCTTCACATATAGACATCACGAGCTTCATACTTGGCCCCCGGGTCTTGGCTAAGCTTATATGCATTCGCTTGCCATATTTGGCATCGGCACGACACAGAGGCAGATTGTCCCCACAGGCCATGTCGGCGAGAGAAGCACATGCAAAGCCTAGAACGGTGCTCTCTTTACCGCAGGCGGCAACTGGGGACATTGGACAACATGTTGGAGTATCAATCGGCAGTACAGGTCCGATCTCAAGTTTCACCTCGGGCTTGGCAATACTATAGGGACGCAGTCCGGACGAAAAAGGGCGACCTCCTCGACACAAACAATCAGCTTTTGCGTCGCCAGACGACTAGACATGAGATCGTCGCCACTCACTTGACCCCCACGCACCGCCCAACTTCCCCAGCTTTCAACTTTCCGACGAACCGTGGGGTCGCCCTGTAGTCGCCTGCCGGTTCGTCTTTTTTACATGGAGTTTGCAACTCACCGGTGCCTAGATTCAGAAGCCAGGACACGTCTTGGCAACTCAGATGCATTCGTTTCCGCCCCGCTTGCTGCAATTGGCAACACTCTCGCTTTGAATCATGCGAGACATGAAGGATTTGTCTGCAGCTTGGGACTCGATCGTTTGTTTCCATAGTCACAGACAGGCTTGGTAGTGCTCGTTGACCCAATTGCGGCTCCGAGTCTCCAAAACCATTGCTAATGGATTCATTCCATCACGAGGCCTCTCTGAGCGACGGCATCGTCAATGACAGATTCTTTCGCCACGGACTTTCTGTCCTACGCACCCTTCTCTACCCCCGAAGCCCGGATTGTCCATTCCATACGAGGTTCGACAACTGTACGGCATCCATACGCGAGGACACTTGACATTGGTAAACATGATTGGCCACAAGCTCGAACACCTACACTGATCGACCATTCTACTGACATCCCACTTACTGTAAGCGTGTGGCGTCTTCTGGAACTCCAACCTCCCACTCCCTTTGCGTATCTGGCCGTCGCAAACCGCCGTGCATCATGTATCTCGGGAATGCACGCAATCTTTGCAGATACGACTCTGCCAGGAACGGAGACGGCACGGAAATTATTTTTCAAGCAGTTGTAAAAAGTCTTTCGCTCGATATGCGTGCCTTTGATCATGCCTCTACAGCATCAAACTTACCAGGCGCCCAAGCTACTTTCGCCCAGGACTTCTTTTGTAAGAGGTTGATTCATAGCAATTGAGCACTTCTGGGACAACCTGGACACAAATTGAGCCTCACAGGAAACCTCAAGGCACGCTGGCAAAAGTCTGACTAAAAAGTAGATCCGGCATCGGGTCTGCCGTGAGAAATTCGGTTCTCGGCCACTTTCCCGAGGATTCGGAAGGCAACCCGCTGCCGAGACCTATGAGCTTATTTACTTTTTACGGATTCGAACCGTGGTCATTGGGTACCAAGCGCTCGAGAGTTTGGTCATAAATATCCCACTTCCACTCCCCGCCCCCACGCCACGAGCAGAACACGCTGTCTGTAGGCCATCATATGTACGTACTACCCAATGGGAGAAATTACAGATGTTACATTGAGTCACGTAAAGTACTCTGTACAGTGCTGAAAAGGGAAAGCCCATCCCGGCAGAGTTGCAAAGAAAGACAGGCATGGCCATACATACGCCGAAGCCTCATCCCGTGGGCGACCGCATCGGCCTGGTACCTCCATCATCAGGTGCTTTGCGGACGTTCAGCCGAAGGGGAATCGAACGACCGACGCTTAACTGCAGAGAACGCCCGCCTTCTTATTATGTCAACAGCCATCCTCTGCCTCCAAGCCCACGATATTGTTTCCTGGTGGCTTCTACACTGGTCCTGCAGTGAAGCCTGCCCGGCCGGGCACCCCAAGTATGTATGGTCTTTGCACTTGTCATGAAAGACGATTGATCTTGCAGATACTATAGCTAACATTCACACGGTCTCAGCGTACTTGTAAAACGACCTGACCGAAAACTCTCCAGGGGTCACTTCAAGTTCGTCCAGCGATTGATGGCCAGCTAGGACTTCTGGGTACGAAAGTCTGCAGCACCATCCCGCACCCCATCCCACGTCGTGTTCGGGATCCGCGTGGGATTATATTATAAGCGTGCCCTGACAGCTGCACGATGATGTGCATAAGCCACACCGCAGAGCAGAGCCTCATAAGTGCCGCATTAACTTATGTAGACACCCTCCAAGTCGCCGGCGCGGCAAGTTCTCACACATCTGCGACTACTACATCCTGTTGACAAGGAATGTGTCGACGATATACCTCTCCTAGGACACCAGCAACATTCTTTCCACTTTGGCGAAGGCCACGACGAGAAAGCGATAGGTAGGTATCTTTTTCTTGCACCGTTATTCCCGGCGGATATCAACAATCTCGAAAAGGATATACATGTAAATGGGTAAAAACAAGTCAACGCAATCCAATACGAACCACTATATTGATCACTACCAAGAAACCCGGTTTTGGCGAGTGGTTGAAATAATACACGACTAGGTATACGCTGCTGTGCGTTGCGGCTTTTGGTATTATATCGCCGGGAGTGCTAAAATAAAGTGCTATTTATCGGCAATATGAAGACCATCTACCCGCAGGTCCGACAAGGTCATCCGTCTTGGCCATGATATCATTATGCTTGCTAGACCTGGTACACGTCGGTGGAGATCTGCTGATAAGCAGTGATACAATATTATAAAAGATGACTTTTTGTCATTCTAATAACAATGGCGGGCCTCGGAGGTTTGAAAATCACTTGCATGATCCGTGTCATAATGAATGAGAGCGCAATTATATAAGACCTTACTCGCAGCACTTCATTATAACTCCTGGCGCCGTTGTCAAGGAGTATACTACAACTTGATTCTAATACCCCGCATCCTTATTCTCCCGTGGGTCTAATAAGCAATAGTGATCGGCAGCTTACAAGTCTAGCACACAACGGTCTTCCTCCTACTTTTCCTTTTCACATACCTTGGGGCAAAAGAACACTTCTCCGCGCGATGAGGCTTTTCGGTGGAAACACCAGAGAGCCACGGCACCGCTCGCCGCTGGCGGTGCTGGCCGTCGGCGGACTGTCCCTGCTCCTCCAGGCGCGCGAGGTCCGCGCCCAGACGGGGGACTACTACTTCGACGGGCGGGAGGCCACCATTGACGGCGTGCACAACGCGCTGTTCACCGGCCTGGCGACGTGCCGGGGCGTGGTGTCGTCCTTCCTGTCGCGGATCGAGGCCTTCAACCCCGCCGTCAACGCCGTGCTGAGCCTCAACCCCGACGCCCTGGCCCGCGCCGACGAGCTCGACGTGGCGCTGGCCGCGGGCAACGTCACGGGCCGGCTGTTCTGCGTCCCGGTGCTGCTCAAGGACAACTACGACGCCGTGGGTATGAACACGACGGGCGGCTGCCTGGCGCTGGCCGGCAACCGGCCGACGCGGGATGCGCCGACGGTCCGGGCGTTCCGGGACGAGGGCGCGGTCATACTGGGGAAAGTCAACCTGCACGAGCTCGCGCTCGAAGGGATATCCGTGTCGTCGCTGGGCGGGCAGACGATCAACCCGTACGACCGGACGCGCACGCCGGGCGGGAGCAGCGGCGGGACGGGGGCGGCGATCGCCGCGAGCCTGGCCGTGTTCGGCACGGGCACCGACACGGTCAACTCGCTGCGCAGCCCCGCGAGCGCCAACAGCCTGGTGAGCGTGCGGCCGACGCGCGGGCTGATCAGCCGCGCCGGCGTCATCCCCATCAGCTACACGCAGGACGCCGTCGGGCCCATCGCCCGCACGGTCCGGGACCTCGCCGTCGCCCTGACGGTCATGGCGGACGTCGGGTTCGACGGCGACGACAACGCCACGGTGCTGGCGCCGCCCGAGGCCGCCGGCAGGGACTACGCCGCGGGTCTGACCTCGGGTAGTCTCGAGGGCCTGCGTTTCGGGATGCTGGACGGGTTCTGGAACCACACGCCGTCGGCGGAGACGACGCCGGTCAGCGAGGCCATGGCCGGCATGCTGGACTTCCTGCGGGGCGCGGGCGTCGAGCTGGTCAACGTGACGGACTCCATCTACAACGCCACGGCCATATCGGCCGCGCTCGACGTCCAGACGTCCGAGTATCGCCAGGAGCTGGACGGCTACCTGGCGGGGCCGCACCTGGACGGCTCGGCGCCGGCCTCGTTCAACGAGCTGTACACGAGCGGCCGGTTCCTCGTCCTCCCGAGCCAGTACGGCTACGTCAACACGGCGTTCGCCTCGTCGACGAGCAACGCGTCGTACGCGCAGGCCCGGCTGGGCATCCAGAACCTGACGACGGCGCTGCGGCGCACCTTCTCGGACCACCGGCTCGACGGGCTCGTGTACCCGGAACAAAAAAACCTGGTGGTCAAGATCGGGTCGGCGTCGCAGAGCGGGCGCAACGGGGTCCTGGCGGCGCTGACGGGGTCGCCGGTGGTGACGGTGCCGGCGGGCTTCTCGGCGGCGACGGCGGACGCGCCCGCCGGCGTGCCCGTGGGCATGGAGATCCTCGGCCTGCCGTTCACCGAGGCCGCGCTGCTCAACGCGGCCGCCCACATCACGCTGCAGTTCCCCGTGCGCAGGATGCCGCCGTCTGCCAACACGTCCGTCGAGGCGAGGGAGTATGCCGAGGTGCCCGTCATCAAGCCCAATAATAGCAATACCCCCGTTCAGTACCCCATTGGCGTTTTGTAGACATATTTACCGTGGGAGAAGAAGTATGTAGACATGCATCAGCGTTGAATAAAAGCCTGATAATCAGAGAGCAAGGCAGATTGCGCCATAATAAATCAGCTTTAATCAGAACTCACTACTGCTGTTGTCTCTCTTACATCATGCATGAAAAGCAAGGGAATTGTTTCTATAATTGTCGTGGTCTCCCACCTACGGAATAAAATCCCCGNCCGTTCAGTACCCCATTGGCGTTTTGTAGACATATTTACCGTGGGAGAAGAAGTATGTAGACATTAATCAGCGTTGAAAAAAAGCCTGATAATCAGAGAGCAAGGCGGATTGCGCCATAATAAATCAGCTTTAATCAGAACTCACTACTGCTGTTGTCTCTCTTACATCATGAAAAGCAAGGGAATTGTTTCTATAATTGTCGTGGTCTCCCACCTACGGAATTAAATCCCCGNTGTTGTCTCTCTTACATCATGCATGAAAAGCAAGGGAATTGTTTCTATAATTGTCGTGGTCTCCCACCTACGGAATAAAATCCCCGCCTACCGGATGGCATCGCCTGTTCCCCCATGGGTCGATCAAAATGCGGGCGTTCTGCAGTCGCATTTGGAGAGGCCAAGAAGAGCATGCAGCTCGCCAGAAGAGAAAAAAGAGCCGCAGACGTGCTTTGTCGTCGTGGAGTTTATTGGGCAATGTCGATCACTTTCATGCGCGTGCCCGTCTGTCAAACCTGTCAGGCTCGAGACTAATGTAGGAGTCGAAAAGAAAACCCGCTGATATGTACTGCGAAAACATGACTGGGGAGACGGATTCGCTCCCCGGCCGGCAGAGATAGATGTGTGTGCTGACATTGCATTCGTGATTTGTTTATTTGATGAAAGGACGGAATATGTACACCTGCATACTAATTCGACCACCTCGATGAGCCTCATACCAGTCCCAGTAAATAGCTCGAATTCGAACTGGTTCTTGGCTTTTGTGGCGCATAACTTTCATCATTCGGCCGAGCACTGTGATCATATCCGCTCAAGTGCTTTGCAAGGAAACGAATTGTACGAAGTAGGGGTCCGTGGAAATCCAGAACAGACAATTGACAAGCAAGACCCTGAAGATCTCGATGACAGCAGCCCGTCAGCGCGGGGATTATGCGCGAGAGGCGCCAACCGGCGAATGATCAGGCTGTCGGTAAGCCCCTAGACCGTCTTTTCCCTGCAGGAAACGGTCAGGATTTACAGCAGTATTCTCCTACTGGGCGAGCTGAGCTACAGGGCAAGGTGAGCTAGGCCAGCGAGTCCACACGCCAGTGGGGCGACGGTTGGGACTTTCGGTGGTCCCAGAATTGCATAGAAGCAGCACATCGATGATCTCCCCCGCCGGAAAACAGGAAACACCCTCGACACCCTTTTGGAGATTTGACAGCCTACATGCGTGCACTGCCGGCAGGCCTAGATGGGCATGGGTCGAGTGAATTAATAATTTTTCGTGGACAATCAGAGAAGCGAGCGACACCCATTCGTCTACCTTGGGAAACATCTGTACTCTGTGTCGTTGATGTCTACGCGGATTCCCGGATTCCCCGGCAACAGCTCCAACAGATAACCCCCCGGTCATGGGAACGTAGAAGAGATCCAGGGTCGAGAGTGCGGAAAATAAAAATTTGAGTTAAACGTAAAAATAACAACTCATGCTGTACAAATAGCACCATCTCCCGAGAATCAAGCCAATTGCTTGGCTTATTTCTGTACCTGTTCGTTATAGCTCACTGCTCTTATTCATCGCCTGCTTCGGCAGGCGTCTATTACTTGTTGACCACTCGCCCGTATTGGAAGTCTAGGCATATGTCGCCGCAAATGAGGACTTGATTCCGGTACAGCAGACAGAAAAGAGGACCCCTTTTGTGCTTTTTGGCACAGAGAAGGAAGCGCGCGAGGTATACATACATTGTCGACTTCCTCATGCCCTGAAGTCGGTTCGACAGGCCAGGAGGGAATCGTCAGCGCTGTTACTAGACAGCCAGTATATTCCTGCTCCAGAGCAACAATCATATCATCTCGGATCGAAAGGATACCATCAATGAGTATCTAGAATCGCAGACCAAAGGACGCCATTCCAGTAAGACGGACAACCGAATTGGCGATCTAGAGGGAACGACACAAGGCAGAACCAACAAAAACAGGACCTCCAATATCGATCATACCTCATTCTGACACCAGCATGTGCAAAGAATTGTACCAACGCTGGAAAGGATGTGACTGCTGGGGATTTCTGAAAGTGGATACATGTGCCGGTCTCTTCAAGACCTGCCTCGGACCTGGTGGAGAGCAAGACAAGACGGGTACGTCTCTCGAACCCTGGTGCCCTTGTGTAGAAAGAGAAGGCAAAGGACGCCCCCATTGGTCGCATTTGAGACCTCCAGACGTGACTGTGGAAAGCGAATCATCACTTTACTGACGTTAAAGCTTCCGTGCCACAGTCCATCAGTGGAACGAAGGAATGTGTTCAGAATGCTGGGATCGGCTCATGTTGGAGGCCGAAGAGCAGGCCGAGAAGAATAAGCAAGCCGACGACGAGAACGAGAAGCTGGCGGCCGCATCTGCCTCATCAGGCGGCTATTCTAGTTNCTGGGATCGGCTCATGTTGGAGGCCGAAGAGCAGGCCGAGAAGAATAAGCAAGCCGACGACGAGGCCGAGAAGCTGGCGGCCGCATCAGCCTCATCAGGCGGTTATTCTAGTTATTCTGCCTCTAGCAGCAGCAGAGGAGGTCGATGGCTATCTTGACAAGGCGCCAAATGCACACAGAGCCGTTNGCCTCATCAGGCGGCTATTCTAGTTATTCTGCCTCTAGCAGCAGCAGAGGAGGTCGATGGCTATCTTGACAAGGCGCCAAATGCACACAGAGCCGTTTTAAGACGACGAATTCGTCCAACAATGGGATTGATCAATCGAAAATGATCGAGGAAGAGGAATAATCAAGCAACTTCACAAAATTTATGTACCAAGGCTGTATTGATCTATACCACCAGATGAAATTTTGTACATCAGCCAGGTCCAATGTGCACCAAATCTTCCACCATCCGCTTCATTTCGCGATAATAGTGCCCCTTCATTCTGCGAAGGTACTTCTTGAGTCTGGCCTTGACCTTGGCTAGCATCTCTTCTGCCATGCGACGACGATCGACGCGAGGTTTGCCATCTCCAGCGTCTTTCGTCTTTGGTTTGGGCTGCCCTCCGAGAACGGGTTGCTGAGCAGTGGGGATTCGCTTTCTCCACCGGTTGAGAGTCGTCCTCGAACCATTCGTTCGGCCGTTGTTGTCAGGCTGTGAGGTCGGATTCGGAGTCTGCAGTCCTCCCTCGACCTGACTGGCGACCATTGACGACGATGTGCCGGGCAATTCTCCAGCATTCGCGTTCCCCAAGTCACTGTTTACAGCTTCGGTATGGGAGCTTTGTTCGGCAGACATCAGTGTGCTCGCTCCTAGGTCCAGTGCCTCACCCTGTTCTATTGGGACGCTTGTTGCGTCGGACCTTTCGGATGAATTTCTGACTTCTGTTGGCACTGGGCTAGGTTTCCTCGAAGATGTCTCTGACTTTTCTGATATGGTATCTAGCGGCAGAGGCACGCTGAGCCTTCTTGAATCATGAGAGGCTGCTCTATTGGCCCGTGGGCGAACAACTTGCTTCCCCTTACTTCTACGGCTTCCTATTGGGCTTGTCAGAGATGCTCTCAAGTGCCGAGTCAGGTTGGGATGAGCTTACCATTCGAAGGACCTGCCCGTGGGCTCGCCGGCTCTTCTCTCGGCTTCTTGTAGTCATCCTCTGTCCAGGCGACATGCTCGCCCGAGGATGAGGACGAAGACGAAGACGTGCTTTCGCCAGATGAGTCTTCAGAGTTATCGGCATCGCCATCATGGTTGGNCTCGGCTTCTTGTAGTCATCCTCTGTCCAGGCGACATGCTCGCCCGAGGATGAGGACGAAGACGAAGACGTGCTCTCGCCAGATGAGTCTTCAGAGTTATCGGCATCGCCATCCTGGTTGGGGAGAATGACAGATGGCACTCCTGGAGACTTCACTTTTGGCATCGGTTCTGACGCGGATGACGGCCCAGATGTCGGTCTCTCTACTGTGCGGTCCTCTTCGGCTCGGTGTGTGTAGGGCGGAAAGCCCGAGTCGTGTTCCCATGCTTCGAGTCGTCTTGGGGTCACAGAGGAAGCTTGTGTACGGCGACCGAGGCGGCCAAACCGCCTCACAGCTTCGACAGCGTGAGTGGGAGCACAGCCATTGAAGCCCCCTGTTTGATTGCTCACAGCCCCTTGGGCGTTCCTGTTTGTGGAATCTGGGGAATGTCAGTTGGAGGTTGTGTTTACATTTGTTTGGAGGTTGTGTTGATTGTTTGGAGGGGTGTGCTACAACCAGCCACTTCTAGCTTTGTACGAAGTGGGAGAATCGTCTGGGTGCTCTTACCTTCAGCATTTGCTCTTTCCTCCGAGCTTTGGGTCTCCATCTGATTGCTCGAACTTTCCTCTCTGGGGGTCCGGACCTCCCTTAATGTCCGATCGAGACCCCTCTGGGCCTCTCTGAGGGCATCGCGCCTACCAGAGTCGCCACCCTCTCGCATATGAGCTCTAGTGGCAGTATTTGCTCTGTGAAGTAAATTTATGGCAGCTTCAATGCTCATTTCAGGGCTGAACCTCGCATTATGTTCAGCGAAAATATCGTCCAATGTCCTCTGCGGACGACCGTTTGGACCGCTATCCTCTCTTTCCTCGCCATTATTGGACTGGTGATCCTCGCTCATGGCACAGACGAAACTGGGACGTTATGGGGAAATGTAAAGGGGAAAACCCAACAGAAACGCAGAGCGATGCTTTGCAGGTTTGGCGGCCGAGGTGGGAAGCGCAAATGACATTGGTGCGGGATCAGATGTTCTCTAGAAGAATTGATTTTGTCACAATAATGGGTACTCGAAGCGTCGCCTGAATGATTGAAAATGAGTAGGAGAAGAGAGATTCGACGCGTCCCAGGGCCCGGCATTCGATTTCTTTTGTGGACAGCGAGGCGCTTTTGGTACGTATATGAGACGAAGAATGTCTAGCAGAGTCTTCATGAGTCAACCCATTTTGGGAAAGAATATATGCAGCCGTCGGTGCAGATACTTTATTCTCGAGAGCGTCAAGACGAATCTGGCCACGGGCTTTCAGGTGAGGTGGCTAGTTTTCTGTACTTGGTGCTCCGTGCTTCAAGAAAGACCATCAGGCAACCCAACAATAATGTCCTCATCCGCCATGCTGTCTCGTCCTGACATTTCGACGATTACCTCTAGCGGCAAAATCAAATACATCTCGAGACTTGGTGGGTAAAGACATCATCGTCGTGATCGATTGTTGTCATCTAGGTATGGAAGTGCTAGAAAGTCTTTGCGGAATTTACATGACTTTATAGAATCCAGTCTCAAGCCTCAAAACGGATCATTTTTGTCGTCCGATGATCAGAAACTCCGCTTGTCCTTTATATTTGCCTTCTCCAACACCGCCTCATGATGGCATCAATGCAGCCACAAATGCTGGCCACTTTCCATTTCTCACCAGCGGCTTTNGTCCTTTATATTTGCCTTCTCCAACACCGCCTCATGATGGCATCAATGCAGCCACAAATGCTGGTCACTTCCCATTTCTCACCAGTGGCTTTGCATTTATTTCACCGGGCGAATTACAAGGGCCGAGATCTGCATCTTATCTCATAACAAGCCTTTGACACTACCGACGGATGTTCTTGGTAGCCAGATGAGAATTTGCCGCGGTTGAAGGCCGAGAAGACACTCCCAAATGAGGTCTGCATATGATTTGTGGTGCAGTTCAAAACGAGTAAATGCATGCTGCGTGCTCTCTAGCCTCGCCATACCTTGCCAAGCATTACTAATTTTGACCTTATTTCTCTTTCTGCTCACTTACATGAAAGGTGGCAAACTGTAAAGGTACAAGGTTATTTGGACTACATTCGTGCTTTCTCGGGGACAAATTTTGCATTGGAAAACCCGAAGCTATAACGGAAAGTGCAACATGGAAACGGAAAGAATGTTCTGGTCGATGTCAGCCTAGACTTTTGGCCTGATGATCAAAGAACACGTTCGAGGGCAAGAACCCTCTCGAAATGAAGGTGCCATACACGAACAGAGCTTCCGCCATGGGAACACGAAATCGGACTGCCCCTTCCGGCCTATCTTGCGAAGAACGAGAAGTCTTATTCNGTCAGCCTAGACTTTTGGCCTGATGATCAAAGAACACGTTCGAGGGCAAGAACCCTCTCGAAATGAAGGTGCCATACACGAACAGAGCTTCCACCATGGGAACACGAAATCGGACTGCCCCTTCCGGCCTATCTTGCGAAGAACGAGAAGTCTTATTTGAGGCAGGGGAGATTGCTCCGCTCCAAAGTTTGACGTCGGCAGTGTGCCCGCAGCCCGAAGCCCAGAGATGTCATGTCGCGGAGTGTCAGGCACGAGAAGCGAGGCTGCGAATTGGACCTCCATATGACTAATCAGAGAGTGCATGGTAAATACCAAGCGGGCAAAGTTGCAGAGTTCCAGNGACGTCGGCAGTGTGCCCGCAGCCCGAAGCCCAGAGATGTCATGTCGCGGAGTGTCAGGCACGAAAAGCGAGGCTGCGAATTGGACCTCCAGATGACTAATCAGAGAGTGCATGGTAAATACCAAGCGGGCAAAGTTGCAGAGTTTCAGGGCACAATCTGCCTTGCTTTCCGTGTTCTTCGGGCATGAACGGTACTTTGGTTTCCCGGCTTCCAGAGTCCGGCTCAATGGCAGCCGTCAATGCCCAGGGTCTCGTCTCGCCGGGTTCTGCCGATGATGGCATGTTGCATGCCCTTGAATTCTCCGAGGCGAGGTCGAAACTTCGGGAATAGTCAGGGTTGGCATTCGTCACGGCATCTCATGCCCACCTGCCACCCTTCTCGGCGATCATCGAGCAGGCTTGAATGTATGATTTCAGCTGGAAAATGCGGCTTCACCGAAACTAGGATTCCGAATTGCCCTGAAAACCCGACGTTAAGCGCCATTCGTCACCGGTTGCAAAAGAACCAAAGATTCCATGCCAGTCGGTGAGTAGCACAAAGCATGATGAGCATGCTAACGTGGTCACGGTGGGCAGCGACACCCTGGGAGTCTCGGGGAAATTACATGTGATTCATGCCACCCTGTTGTTGATGAGTACGTCGACAGCCTCGAGAGACCTGGTATGCCAATGCTGATTAATGAGCAGATTCCCTGACGGAACCCTCACACCCCTGGAAACATGATCGACGATACCTTGCGACTAACCTAGGACTTTTCATGGCGAGTCAAAAAGCCGGCAAACAAATGTGATAGTCTCCACGCGGACCACGTATATCTCGTCAATCAAGAGGAGCGGACGTACGCATGAATTACCTCCTGTTTTGACCGGTGTGAGACGATGGCTTTGAGCCTTGACCAGAAACGCGTTCCTGACCAATAGAGAGCTCGAACCATGGAAACACGAATATGGTATTGGCAGCTACGGCGGATTCATATCCCTGACCAAGCCAGGGCTATCATGACTTCTTACCTAACCCAGCACTGCGAGTTCTCCCAGATGCACACATAGATATCTTGGTAAGATCGCTCATCTTGCGTGCTTGTGTATTTGTCCATACATGGATATTCTCTGCCCTTTTCGTCTGAGTGATTCCCACTCTCTCGTCCAGTATCTCGGTCGCACGACACCGAGCAAATGATATGGGCCAGGGATACTCCTCCGAACCATGTACAATGAGACTCGGATATGCGCCTGCGTATGGGCGTGCGACGTTCCGCTGCGCCTACACGACGTCTTTCCCAGCAATCCAGCTGGTAGGGAGGGTTTTGGGGAATCCTGGCCTTCCATCGGATGGCTGCATGATTGGCACGTTTCGGCACAAAGGATAGCTTGCGAAATCATGGCTCCTGTCACCACCAAGCAAGCATCGCTGTATGAGTCCATCCCACGATAAACATGGAAGAAAGCAGCAACTTCTCGCGTGTGAAGTGTTGGGTTTGGGCATGAGAACGCTTCCGCCTCCAGCAAGGCTCGGAAGAAGGATCAAGAGGCCAAACCCGTCAGATTGATGACCGGCCGAAAGGAAGCGCCAGCAAGTCATCTATTCTGGGTAACACGACCACTGGCTCACGTCAACGTGGTCACCTTGACAAGGAAATTGGGTGTCTAGAGAAGCCCTACCTGGTTGATTATCTTGAAAAGGCTTGCCGAGTCCTCGGCACCTTCCCGGCAAGGCCTTCTGGCATCTCGCGAGCAGGCCTGCGAACCGATTCTCTTGGCAACGGAAAGCTGCAGAAGACCCCTGATCCCCCTAGACATGATTCGCAAGCGGGCCGATCGTCTTCAACAACATGATCCATCATCGCATTGTATCAAATTGTCGTACTCTAACCTACTATCGCCGAGCGGAACAAATGGCACCATGTGGGATGAGAGCATTGTCAAAGCTCCATGGAGAGAATGCCGACTAGTCCGAGCCAAGAAAACGGCAGTTTCCATGTTTGCCAAAGGCCAGACACTGTGGGTGTCGTCAGTCCCAGAAGGGTCGGAACCGTTCGATCTGGGGCGATGTCAAGCGTCCTTGACAGCGGTATGATGGGTCCCGACCATCAAGACCCCAAGACTGGTTCTGACAACACCATGAAAGTATAAGCGTTGATATCGTCGATTCAACAGGGGGGGCCCTATAGCGGAGCGACCATTCACAATTTGAGGCTAGCACGGTCGACGTCAGTCCATGAATTGAACTCGGCTATGATGTATAAAAGGTGGCCTAATCGCTGGTGGAAGGGGCGTCCCATCAACGGACGACCAGATCAAGGAATACTCTCTTCAACACTAAAAGAAAACCTATCAGACCTTCCGTACAACTACCGAAAAACACCGTAATCCAGCCGTGTCTCTTCAACAACCAATATGTCGAGCAACGCTTGCATGAGCACCACTTCGACTACGTGAGTAACAACAGCACTGCTGGAATGATGTCTTCATTCATTCACTTCTTAAATGATTTGTAGTTTTTCATCTGGATAAACACCATGGACCGTTTCGTTGACATTTGATTTTCTTTTTATAGTGCCACTTGGGGCTCTACCAAAGCGACGTCTGGTAAAGATGGAAATTCAAAGAAGGAAAAGTCGTCCAGCCACCAGAAATCTTCCAAGGTGAATGGAAGTGGTAGGAGTGGCCGAGGCCACGGCGAATCCAAGTCCAGCCATGCAGAGAATCTTCGTGAAGTCGGTGCTCAGTTTATAGGTCTGCCTCCCTCGTACTCAAAGCCCAATTCTGGGGCATTTCTGCTGACTACCGTGATATATAGGCGGAAGATGACATGGGAATCTCCCGGGGTAGTCTATACATCTCGTTGCTGCAATTAGGTGTTGGTCAGTCGGAAGGTCATTATTTCAATCTCGAAGTTTGAGGTGTTTCTTTATAGACTGTCGTTACCATATACAAGAAGCTATGGATCGCAGACTTCAATCTTATACCGCTATCAATACATTTGTTGTAAACTCGACCCTCTACGGCATCCATCGGCGAATATACCATAGTCACGACACTGGTTGACTATTCGTAATTACGTGACTTTTCTATGATCCATGAGTACCATATTTTCTTTGCAAAACCTCTGCTCTTTCGCATTATGCACATTCCGTCGGCGTAGGATAATGGCGTAAATGAACCTCACTCAAATGAACACTAAAATACATTCTACTTTCCATGTCACGGGTCTTCATACGCTCCATTTCTCATAATCCGGAAAATATCGGTCTTGGATCCTCTCAGCGTAGTCGAGGATGACGGGAAACTCCTTGACCACCCGCTGCGAGTCGGGCGCCGCCGTGCTGATCAATACCGAGACGATGAAGCCAAACAGGGCGGCGTCGGCCTCGCTGGGCTGCCCGCCCCCCAACACCCAAAACGGGTCCTTTCCCTCGCCAGAGTTCCTCCTCGCCTCGAGCAGCAGCTCGCCGACGCTCTCCCAGATCTCGCGCCGGAACGCGGCGATCTCGTCGGCGCCGTACCGTCCCGTGCCCTGGCCGTGCAGCGTGGCCTTGGCGCCGCGGTGCACGATCAGGCCCACGACGACGCGCACCGGGTACGGCAGGGCCTGCAGTATGTGGTCGCGCATGGCGTAGTAATTCACGATCCACCTCTCCCACATCTGTGCGGGACTCGTCAGCATTCGAACAGCATCGCTCTCGTCTTCCTCGACATTTCCAATGGGCTTTCTTACGTGATAAAAGTACAACCTATCCTCGAGCAGCGCCCGCAGCGCGAGGTCCCTTGCGCGCCCCGCCCCGGACAGCGCGGCGTTGAGGTCGGGCAGCGCGCCCTGCTGCACGAGCGTCTCGATGATGAGGCCCGAGTCGCCGATCTGCTTCTTGCCGTCGTCGTCGTCGTCGTCGCCGCTGCCGCATTCCACGTACGGCACCTTGCCCTTGGGCGCCGTCCGCGGCGAGCCCACGTCCAC
>JACVEI010000375.1:0-15262 GCA_018115615.1 Pestalotiopsis sp. DP-2020a | reverse complement strand
CGTCGCGCTGCATGACCAGCGTGCTGTAGCCGATGGGCGTGTCCTTGAGCACGGGGACGGGCTGCAGCCCGTCGGGCCCGCCGCCCCGGGGCAGCGTCGTGTCCCGCAGCGCCAGGCGCACGTTGAACGGCACCACGGGGTACAGCCGCAGGGTCTCGCTCATGACGTTCTGCAGGTACTTCATGCTCTTGAGGTCGGCGTAGGTGGGCTTGCGGTCGGGGCCGACGGTGGCGAGGACCTCGGCGCGCAGCCGCCGGANGGTACAGCCGCAGGGTCTCGCTCATGACGTTCTGCAGGTACTTCATGCTCTTGAGGTCGGCGTAGGTGGGCTTGCGGTCGGGGCCGACGGTGGCGAGGACCTCGGCGCGCAGCCGCCGGACGACCTCGGGGTGCCGCCCCAGCTCGTAGACGGTCCACGACAGCGTCGACGCCGTCGTGTCCCGGCCCGCAAGCAGCACGGCCACGAGCTNGCCGCCGGACGACCTCGGGGTGCCGCCCCAGCTCGTAGACGGTCCACGACAGCGTCGACGCCGTCGTGTCCCGGCCCGCGAGCAGCACAGCGACGAGCTNGCCGACGGTGGCGAGGACCTCGGCGCGCAGCCGCCGGACGACCTCGGGGTGCCGCCCCAGCTCGTAGACGGTCCACGACAGCGTCGACGCCGTCGTGTCCCGGCCCGCAAGCAGCACGGCCACGAGCTGGTCGCGGATCACCTTGCGGTCGCGCGTGAACAGCGCCAGCTCGTGCAGGAACGTGTACCCCTCGTCCGACTTGGTCCGGGTCGCGAGCTCCTCGGGCGTGAGCCGCAGCGCCCGCTCAATGTACGTCTCGCACAGCTCGTTGATCACCTTGAGCCCGGACCGGAACGACTTGAGCGGCACGAACGACTGCAGCGGCCCGGCGCGGGCTCGGATGTTCTGCACCCTCTGCACCTCGTTGAACGCGTCGGCAAACGCCTGGCGCGGGGTCCTATACACGCGATGAGATTAAAGTCTCTTGCGCACGACTGGGTGTTACTCACGTGAGGGATTGGACGTCCAGGCCCAGCAGGAAATCCGTGGCGACGTCGAGAGTATACCTAAAGAACAAGTCGCTCATCTCGACGGGCTTGCCGTTGCCGGCCTCCATGTCGACCTTCTGGTCCGCCCCATTGAGCGCTCCGCCGTTGGCGATGGCGCGGAAGAGCGTGTCGAGGTGCGACTCGAAGCAGTCGAGGTCGCTGATGCGCTCCTTGACGAACTGCGGGCGGATGAGCTGGCGGCTGTCGTGCCAACGGTCCCCGTCGGTGGTGAAGATGCTGTCGCCCAGGAACTCGGACCACTCGCGGTGGAAGGGCTCGCCCTTGCCGTAGTCGCCAAACTGCGCGGCCAGGATGGCCTTGATGTTCTCGGGGTCCGAGGTGAAGACCAGCCGGCGGCCGATGATCTTGCCCTCGGCCGTCATGCCCGGCACGCCCTGGAACAGGGTGTACCAGGACTCGAGATTCTTGTGGTTCATGGTGGCCTTTACCTGCCTCTTGACGATATCGAGACCTGCGCGAGGGTTAATACCGTGAGAAACCAGGACGGGAAACAGACAGGCGCAAAAAGAGAGCCTCGAAGAAAACTTACCCAGAGGCCATCTCGCCTTGATCTTTGGCGCGGGGGCGCCTGCCAGTCGTCTCAGGCGCTGCCTCTTATCCAGGGAGAGGAATGTACTGTATAAGACGTAGCTGGCGCTGAGAAAGACGAGCAGTCCCTTGAAGGAGACATTCTCGAGGATCACCTCGATGAGACCCATCTTGGTATGCTTTGCTCGAGCCCGAAGCGAGCTCTCCGAGGCAAGCTCTCGAGCGGAACCGAATATCAGGTGCAGGATTTGCGTAGAAGCTTCTCAAGCTATATATCGCCGTAGCTCAATTGGAGGGTCGACGCCAATGGCCACCAATCTCTCTGATGGTGAAGTGATAGCAGTGCGCCGCGTTCACAGCGCACGGCACGTTGCTGGTGTTGAACGTGGCGGTCGGGCGTGGCTCCCTCTTCACGTGAAATATATATGTATGCAACGACGGGACGACGAGCAGTGTTCCGAAGAAAGAAAAAAGAAGAAGAGTGCGCTCAGCTCGTCTATATAATCCCGGCGCACATGCGACGCTGTGCACATGCGACGAAACCAGAGAGGCTTTCGATTGGACTGCTGCTTCGGGTCTCGGATCTCAGTCGCGAATTCGAAGTGGAAGGCGAAGAAAGAGACTAGGTTAGGTTAGTTGCTGCGCAAGCGTCGATCCTCCAGTGGGTGTTGTTGGGGTTTTGTTATAGAAAAGGACACAGCCTGATTGGTAGCCGATCAATTGGCCGGCCAAGCCAGTCAGTGCTCGGCCCTGTATAAATGAAATGACAATGCCGAAGCGAGGACGAGACCAACGTGGAGCAGCGGCGTACGGGTCGCTTGTCACTCTTGTCCATAGGTAACTCTTCATCTGCTTTTTTTTTTTTGCGGCACGTAACACCTGGTGAAAATGAGAAGAGAGGGAGAAAAAAAATGTGTTGCCTGGTACTAGCTAATACATGATGCGGATAGTCCGTGGGTCCCGTCCCCGCGACCTGGGGAAAGATATAGAACCCGCCTCGGATGCAGTCTGCCTGCCACCAAAAAGTGATGCACATGTCAGGGTCAATGTCAACAAGGTCCAGGGATGATCAATGGCGGTCGCTTGGCTCTGGTCGAGATGGATGGAGGGGTTCAATAATTGCCAACGAGAGGGTCATCACTGGGGATGGGATGATATGCGACCCCTGCTTCTGCAAGTACGTATGTAAGTGATATGGAATGAGTAGAAGAAGCACTGACAAAGGATGAGAAGAGTGTGAAGACGATTCCGTGCCGAGGCGCAGCTGGAGTGCTCTACATTTTCTTGTTCTCGGGCTCAAACAATGCTACTGCTTGTTTAATTCGTCCAGTACCGACATGCAAAATGGGTGGGTATATTGCTGAGCGTCATGTCAAGTATAAGTGAAATTAGGGATTCCTAGGAAGCTGAGAAATCGACCTGTTTGGGCTCATATCAAGCTAGAGCGCCGCCTGCAAATGCTTCTTTCTGCACCACATATTCTCCTTGCTTCGTACCTACGTCTGACATCTGAGCCGGATTCCTACTCTGTACATAACAGGATGGTTGGGATGGATGGATGCGAGATCTGGGACCCTGTCGAGGTTTCCCAATGGCGCCAGTCGGGATGCCGAAACGCATTCCCGATCTGGCTTAGCAATTACGGTAAGGCGATCGTCGGATTTAAAATGTGGGCGTTATTGTTATTACCAGACTCGAGCCATGATTCTATGATACAAGGACATGAGATGATCTGTCGATACGAGCGAGGAGAGAAGCCCGTGATGAAGTCTGGTCCCGTTGTGAGCAGAAAGAAGAATACAGTTCGAGATTTTCTGATCAAGCCGGGCTTTACAAAGTACGATGTACACTCGGTACACACACTACTGGGAAACATTACTAACCTAAATGATCTGCATAGTCAACATGCGGGGAAACACCACCACGCCATAACGGCATACACACACACACACACACCTCTCTGATTCTCATTCTACGGCCACTGCCGAGGTGCTCATGTCTCTCTCGTCGGTACACAAGCCAATCACTGACTATCTTGTTCCAATGACCTACCCCTCACTCACCATCCATCACTGCCGAGTCGAGGTCAATAACCCAAAGGTGTGTATTCAATGGTATCGCGCCTGTTGGTGGTTGCCAAGTCCCTAAACTCTATTACTGCTGGTGCCGATGACATAACTCTTCTTCCTCGACCAAAAGTGGGGGGGGGGGTAATTGATATTCTCTTTCTTGGCCGGTCATACGGCTCAACTGCTGGGCCACCCTCGTCTCGGGTCTCACTTCGGTGCTCGGTACCTAGGCATCGATCTCGTCCACGTCTACCTACGGATGCACCGTGTCAACTGCCCGAAAATCAAGGCCGACATGTAATCAAATATGCGCGCCGTCCATTGGACTCGTGTCGAGAACGCCATTGCAGTATGCTCTCGCGCTAACAACGTGGCTCCTATTAATAGACAAGGTTGGTAGTGCACAGAAACGGATTGTCGGAAACTTTGCACGAAGCAAAGTCTGTCCAGCAGCTCTGGCCAATGGAAAGGAGGAATTTGGTAGTCTGCCAAAAGTTATAGAAGTTCCATGGCGGCCGGTCCTTGCGATACCGGACCAAGTGCACAAACCAGTCGTGGAAAATGGAGGAGAGACGATGAGATTGCCACAGACATTGATTTTGAAAGGAAGGCTTGATATGATTGATCGTCAGAGATGCACTCACTCATAGTCTCATACCAGTAAAACTATGCCAGAAAATATGTACACAAAATAGTCCTACCAATTGATTGTCCAACTGAAATGGGCAAGACAGTTAGGTAAACATGATTAGAAATTACTTGTAACCGGGAACCCTTCCACAGAGATGCTTCCGCTTTCCCTCGTTACACCGGCCAGCTGCAGGTGGACCCGTTGCCGCCTTGTGTGCAGAACTGCATCTGCACCGGCGAGGCGCCGATACCTCTGGCGACCATGCGCTCCCTAATGTCCCACAGCCTCGGGGCCGCCTCGATGGCGCTGCGGTTCTCCCCGGTGGCGTCCACGCGTCCGCTCCAGAGGACCTCGCCCATGGCGCTGGCTCGCGGCCAGATTAGGCTGTCGAGGTTGTGCTCGTCGATCAGCTCGCTCCACACGGCAACCTCGCCGCCCAGGACCAGTTTGGCCTGGTCGTCCGTCAGGTTTGCGACGGGGTTGTGGGCGTAGATGAGCTGCCAGCTCTTGGTCGGGCCACACCAGTCGTTGAAGGGATAGTATGTGTCGAAAGCCTCGCCGTTCTCAAAGTTGAGAAATTGGCCGCGTCCACAATCCAAGTACTACATTGTGAGTCAGCAAGATTATATACGGTGCCAGTTGCAAGCCCGCCTGGATGGTGTGAATGCTTACCCAGAAGTTGTAGTTGCTGTCGATAACTTGGTGGCCCTCTTTTGTGAGCTTGTCAATGGCGTCACTGCCAAGCCAGCTCTGAACGATCACATCATCGCCGATGGTGACGTTGTAACTCGCAGGAATCTCCTCCCATACAAGAGGGATGAGACCTGCCTTCCTGACCCGTTCGTGGTTCTTGTCGGTAAACTTCTGCAACAGAGGCACGATCACCGACGAGTCGTTGGTGCCTACGGTAGGATCCAGGTTGTAGACGTTGAAGTTGACCTCGTCGCCTCCAGTGTGGAAGTACGCGCTGTAGGGAGAAACTCGGGGCAGCAGATCATCCATCAGCTTGTCGAGGAAGTCGTCAACCTTGCTCTCGTTGAGACGGAACTGACCGCAAGGAGGCTCAGCACAGTAGGAAGTCCAGGGAGCAGCACCCCAGCCGGTAATAAGATCAGGGAAAGTCTCGGCAACGATGCCAATGTGTCCAGGGGTATCAATCTCAATAATCACTTCGACACCTCGGAGAACGGCATATTTCTGGATGTAGTCGATATCCTTGGTCCCGTAGATGGCAACTGGGGCGTACGCCCCATTCTGGGACAACTCGGGAATGGACGGGATCTCAAGGGGCCATGATTGAGAGTCGGTAATGTGTAGGTGAAGTCTGTTCAGCTTGTTCTGACCCATGCCATCGATTGTCCTGAGGATGGCTCGGACGGGCATGTAGTCTCGGGCCACGTCAAAGAGAATACCTCTGTGGGGAAATTTCGGCGCATCCTGGATATCCACCGGTGCCATTTTGGTGTAAATGCTGCCGTCCGTGTGCTTGTAGAAGAACTGCGTAAAGGTCTCCAGAGCTCGAAGGACGCCTACTGCGGAGACAGCCTCGATCTTGGCACATCCTTGCAGATCCAGGGACAGAGTGTACGACTCGTCGGCACTACCACCTACAGGCTTCCACGTGCTCGAGTTGTCGATTCCAGTCTGGGTGATCTGCAGCTCAGTGATGAGCGTCTTGGCCTGGGACGCGTTCGGTTGCGTCTCATAGACGGCGTTGCGCGCATACAGCTTCCACGGTATGAAGCCCTGATCCAAGATAGCATCCAGAGTCCGGCACACACCGCCGAGGACGACATCATGGCTAGAAAATGTGGCATTGTGCTGCATAGCAGCATTGCTGGCAGAGTCATCACCCCACGAAAGCTGTGGAACGTTGAAGCCCAAATTAGTATCAATCGCGCCGTAACGACATGAAGGGTGAGACAAAGAGGACCAGCGTACTATTCCTCCATTATATGTGACTTGAATGCTGTGGTCTATCCAGAGAGTCTGATTGCCCGTGCTGATACTCTCTGGTGCTGGCCATACGGCCAAGACTGGTGCCGCCGCCGCGAGCGCGGCTGCGAGGGTTTTCAGCGACCTCATCATGGTGAATGAGTCCTGCGATGCTGTTGCGGTGAAGGTGGACTTGGACGAAGACAAGGCCCGATCTTGAAAGTCCAGCGGGACCGATCTTAATAGTCACCCTACTTCAGCTTACAAGGCCCACTTCTTTCCCGAATGATGATCGACAGAGGATGCGAGGTATCCGGGGGTGGAAGATACGAGGTTGTGCTGGACCTTGGATAGAAGGTCTAATCAATGGGAACGAAGGAAAAAATGACCGATGTTCCTTGATTCCAGACGGGAAGCAGGAAGCAAGTCTTTGTATGGGAGCAAGCTTGCAAGAAGGCTGCTGGCCTCCTAAAAGGCACTCTGGGGTCGTATAGCTCGTACACTCACAGCCAGCCGCATACGGCCGTGCTGCTAGCAACGTTGCGTGGGGACGCCTGGAGACGACGGCGGTCGTGAGTTGGCAGCCAGACCAACGGCGCCAATCGGGATGATGGAATGGGTAGTATATGTGGGGGCTAAGCTTGATTTTTAAGGTTGCTTTCTATTTAAGGTACTTTGTTCGATGAACGTCTACCTTAATAGAGTCTAGGTAGACGAGAAAGAAAGAAACCGTCTGTACCGTGGCTGTCGCGTGTTGGGAATTATGCAGGGCGAGATTGGGTGGAATGGGACGATATCCTGGGGCGAACCCGACAGTGGGATGGACGGTGGACGATGCCGCCGCCAAAAGTCCAACCCAGCGGCCGTCGAGGAGGAGACGGACTCGAGGAGTGGAGAGCGCTGGGCAAAGCCAAGCAACCAAGCCTTGGGAGTTGATGGAGAAAGGGCTGTGCTCCCTGGAAAGGACCGCTGTGATTCTGTAATTAGGCCGTCGGCAAATCTACAAGTGGCCACGGAACTTGATAAGAGATAGGGACCCCCGGAGTATGTTGGATATTGACGAAGGGGTTAAAACAATGGTTGGGCTGTTTCTTGTTTCTTCCTGTTTGCTCGCCCCTGTTGTAAACTGCTTTTTGGGGGGGTTGCTAGTCCATGGTCAAAAGTGTTTATGATTAAGAAAAAACATTTGCCCCTGGGGTAGGAAATGTCAGATTGCGGGGTCTAAAGGTAGCGAGCTTTGGTCAATGACAACATGGAAAACGAAAAACAGCAGCTCACTCATGGAGCTCTCGCAGCGATTCGTCTCGTCCTGCCCTACCGCATAACCTAGCGGTGTAAATGAAGAGAGCGGAGGCTGAAGCGAGTGAGACATACTATGCGATACCACGCCAGTGATTGCCAGAGCCAGAGCCAGAGCCAGAGTCAGAGCGGGAGCCACTCGCACACACATGTCCCTGTGAATTGCTTCTCATGTGGCCATCCGGGCGGTCGCAGCGCATCAGGCTATTTGCTCCTTGTATGTTGTTGTAATGCGAGGTTACCGGCATATTCTTTCGCCCCTATCCTCTCCCATGCAGCCATGGTCACTTCCCGAGCACAGCACACTCCAGGGTACCTGACCTTGGCCGTAGCCACTGCCCAGACCAGACGTCCGGTAATAGACAGAGCTCAATCCAGACCTTGAGGTTGGTTTCTGGTGTTTGTGAAGCAAGCCGGACTGGCGAAAGGGGTACAACGACTACCTACGCACGGTAGGCGCCTTGTGTAGATTAAGGTATTCAGTGGTACTAATAATAACGAGAGACCGGCATAGGACCTGGCAGTACGAGCAACTCTGCAGCTGCCATGGGATAGATCAACAATGTGACAACCACGAGGCGCGCATGAGCATGAGCATGGGAGATCAACAAGACCTTTCAAGAACTCGAGTCAGTGGCCCCAAAAGCGGTGTTGATGGAACGTCGTCCGGAGTACCGGTTATTCTACCAAACTCTAATTACCGGCTGGACCTTGCGGCTCTTTTTGTCAATTTGTGGGCGATATCTCTCCCGGCAGAGGAGGGGGGGAAGAAAAGAAAACAACCACGGCCGTTGGATCCGCGGATGCGCATAAAGTTTGCAATGGCACAAAGTACCGTGGTTGCAGCTGCGGGCGTCGTAATGAGATGCTATTGACAATTGTTTCCCAGTACGCACATGGTTTCCATACGCAACAAACGTGTCCAGCAGTTTGACAAGCATCAATGCTTCAAAGCAAGTGTAGACTACGACATCATACGCTCATCTGTCGTATCATAATCATTGTGTGCCTCTTGCGTCGCGTGACATGATGGTGTGTCTCTGAATGGGGCAAGAAAATCAATGGAGTGATACAGTCCCAGCACGAGTTGGTAGGGCAGTTGGTCAGCGAGAACCTTACCTAGTGACAAAGTTGTGCGTGGCTGAAGTACAGAGTAATGTGCAATGATGTTGAATAAGCCAACTGGTTGTTTCCGGAAGGTGGCAGAACTGTGGCTGATACATTGATCAATTGATAACCGGGGCTGATGGAAGGTATCTGGGTACCTGCCTCTTCGCGGCGAAAGACGCTCGGACTAACCTTTCTCCCCCAAATCGCGTTGCCTCCCCCGTCCCCACTAAAGCCTTTGGGTGTAGCCTTGGTCCACCCAAGACTTTCTGTCATCACGCATCTGCAACAAGCAACCTGCTCAGCTCTTTATCAGGTTTGAGCAACCCTCTTCGAGCTCTACACCGCACAACTACTCAATCGTTTGAGCCCGTCTTGGAGTTGCACCGACGCGCAAACATTCCTCTCGTCGACCTGCGCCATTGCCACGACCGTGAAATTCGTTCGCCACAGCAACGCCTCGGCAAAACAGTACACCGTGACGGATCTCATCGCCAGGCTTCGCAGTCGCGCTTTCTCGACCTGCGGCCTCTTCCCATACCATCGCGCAACCACGAGCTGTCACGTATCAAACCATTCTCTCGACAGCGACCTTTTCTTCATTCGATCGCCACATCCACAGCAGATCCACTCGCCATGTCTGTCGAGATAGCCATGGGTACGCCCCTGGCGGAAGCTTTGAACTCGGCGATTCGACCCAAGCTCGTCGAAAATGGCTGGGCATCCGACGGAGGCGACGCACCACTCTCCGAGTACATTCTTCTAATGCTTGTCAACGGCAAGACCCAGAGCGAGATTGGTACCGAGCTGGCGACCGATCTTCTTGGCCTGGACCCCGAGGACGAGACAGTCGGGCAATTCGTGCAATGGTTGTTTGGGCAGATCGCAGCATTCAACAGCTCGCAGGGCAACAACGGCAGCGCACCCGTTTCAACATCTCAAGAAGGATTTGATTCTGCAATGGACCAAGATATGGACTCGACTGCTCTTGACCCCTTGGCCGAGCTCAATGTGTAAGTGACTTTTCAGCTGCCTGATGCCTGTTACAATTACTGACTGCCAGAAGTCCCACCGGCCCAAGGTCCATGAGGAACGGTGACGTTCGCGGTGGACGAGGCAAGCGCATTCTTGGTCAGGTGAACCGAGCCATGGATCGAACCCATGAGTCCGTCCTTCACCGAACCAGAGGCAACGACAGAATCAACTCGCATAACCGACAGCCACCATCAGGTCCGCGCGGCGCTGGTCGTATGGGAAACCGCGGCATGAACCACCGCGCCAACAATATTGCGCACGGTATGGCCGCGCAAATGCAAGGTATGCAGGGCATGCCGGGCATGCCGGGCATGAACATGGGCGACCCCAACTTCATGATGGCTGCTGGCGCCGGCGCAAACGAGCAGGGCCAGATTTTTGCACTGCTCCAGCAACAAAACCAGATGATGGCTGCGCTCTCACAACAGCTGGCCGACTCGCAGCGGCAAAACCACCAAATGAATGGTCGTGGTCGCGGCGGACGGTTTGATAGGAACGACCGAGGCCGCGGAAACAACCGGAGAGGTGGCCCCCAGGGCGGACACCACGGACGACAGGAGGACTCGGCGAATGGAGCCGGCGAGGGCGAAGATGTCGACATGAGTGGCGAGCGCCAGGCAACCAACCCAGAGACGGTCATGTGCAAATTCAACCTTGCCTGCGGAAATGGAAACTGCAAGTTCGCCCACCAGTCCCCAGCAGCTCCTCCGGGTATCACTGTTGATGTCACCGACGTGTGCAGCTACGGCGCCGCGTGCAAGAACTTCAAGTGTACCGCCAGACATCCTTCGCCCGCCACCCGGCGATCACACCAAAGCGACCAGGAGTGCAAATTCTACCCGCACTGCACAAATCCAAAGTGCCCTTTCAAGCATCCGGAAATGCCAGCCTGCCGGAATGGAGGCGATTGCTCGGTCGAAGGCTGCAAGTTCACCCATCTTCAGACCATGTGCAAGTTCAATCCTTGCACCAACCGCTACTGCCCTTACAAGCACGAGGACGGCCAACGTGGAACCTTCCCCGACAAGGTGTGGACGGCCAATGGATCGAGCAACGGTCATGTCAGTGATCGGCAGTTTACGAGCAACGAAGCCGAGGAGAGGGTCATGCCCGGCATGGACAGCGCTGTTATGGATGAGGAGATTGCTTAGAAGCCTTGCCTTCTCATCGTATCAAGCCCCGAGGCTGAGTGGTGATGAGGCACAAGCTTGGTTTGAAGAAGGAAATCGAGGTGGAAAGCGGTATGACGATCAGCGGATGAGATTTGTATCATGAGGTGGAGTGGCATACCTCTCTGTACAGGGCAGACACAACAGGCGTTGGAGGTCACTGTGATAGATCATACAGGCGTTTTGCGGTTATAGGAAAAAGTCAAGGAACATCTAATGTGTTCATGCATGATACATTACTACAATATACCCAAGTGCAATTTTTCTGTGATTCAATCAAATTAATTGTTTTTTCCCTGCTGCTTGTGAAATCGAGGTGAATCAAACAGTCAACGACAGACTTTTGATTGTATTCACTTCCAACATGAAGTTCCATCTTCCTAACACTACTATATATACAATTGTTGGTCAGTACTACATATGAGCGCGTCGTTCGAGGTCATTGGCCGTGGGCTGATTTATGGGCTTGTGCCATGTCATGATGCAATGCAATTGGGGCGCGCCGACGTTTTAGCCGAGAGTGCGTCGCGGATCATTACCTACCTACCTACCTACCTAACCTAGGTTACCTACCTACTCACTGAGAGAGCTGGACCCTGTTGGCCCTTCTTGCTCACCACAACACAAATCCCTGGGCATGCCAATTGAACGGCCACTGGGTGCCCAAATCTTGCAATGGCTCACCGACACCCAGAGGAGCTCTTCATTGCTCTTCTAAGGTCGGCCTACGGCAATGCCTGCCACGGCCTCGTGCAACGGCGACCCGCCATAGCTCCGTCCAAGCTCCCCACGGCCGCACGAGGGCTGAGTTACCTCGCCCTGAGTCGCACCCGGCCTCTTCGCCCAGCACAGGTGCAACGCCTCTCGGCCTCCAACGAGAGGAGGAGAGGCTATGCCGCTGTTCCCCCTTCGCAAGAGAAGCAGACGCAGAAGAAGCAGCAGCCGCCGCCGCCGCAACGAATTGCCGTCCTCGGCGGCGGCATCACCGGTCTCACAGCTGCCCACTACCTTGCGCGCAACGCGCCGAACGCACACATCACCCTGTACGAAGCGAGCGACCGCCTTGGAGGCTGGATCGAGGGCGTGCCCACTAACCTGGACACGGTCGAGGGCCACGACGGCGAGGTGCTGATGCAACGTGGCCCGCGCATGCTGAGGTCTGGGGCCACAAGCCACAAGTATGATGATCTGGTCCTCTACGACGTGGTGAGTTGCTTTTCCCGATTTCAAAGCCCACCCCCTTGGTTCCTTCCACTCGATTTCATGTGCTGATCAAGTCTGCGCCAGCTTGCAAACTTGAAAATCCAGGACAAGCTTATATACCCGAAAGGAGTCGCCGGATTGCGCTACATCTACTATCCCGACCACCTCGTCCAACTGCCTAAAGAAGAAGTCTCGTGGGACAACATCAGCAAGACCATACGATCTTACTTTACCGAGCCCATGTGGACCGGCATGTTCAATGCTGCCGCCGGTTGGGCCAGGGCCTTTACCCGCAGCACAGATGTCGTAGAACAACGTAGGCGGGACATCAAGGACATTCGCACCGCCTTTGACAACGATGAGTCTGTCGCTGCTTTTCTTGGCCGTATATTTGGCGATACAAAGTCGCCTGTGATTGACAATATCATTTCGGGCATGCTCCACGGAATCTATGGCGGTGATATACACAAGCTGAGCGCCAAGCACACCATTTTCGAAAAGTTTTGGTTACAGGATAGGATTCCCTTGCATAATGGCGGGGCGTGGATTCACAAGAGGGACGGCGACCTTCAAGCTGACATCCTGGATGGGCCGAACCGCATTGCTATCATTGAGATGGCCGAGAAAGCGGTATCGGAGAACCTGCTTGCGTTCAGTGACGGGCTCATGACCCTCGTCGACTCACTGAGCATGGATCTTGCACGTAGCAAGAATGTCACTGTCAAGACTGGGACCCCCGTGTCTGCGGTCGAGCAAAAGGGCAACAGAGTTGTGGTTACTGGTGGTGGTGGTGGTGGTGGAAGTGCTGTGTACCACCGGGTCCTGAGTACGCTGTACTCGGGCGATCTTGCACAGATTGCCCGGCCAGAAAACTCGCTTCCGTCGCTTGCCGACATTAAAGCTGTCTCGATCATGGTCGTCAACCTGTGGTACCCCAACGCCGACTTGCTTCAAGACAACCCGGGCTTCGGATACCTCATCCCTCAGTCGGTCCCGCCAGAAGAAAACCCCGAATGTGCCCTCGGCGTCCTGTTTGACTCGGATATTGAAACCCGGAATGAAGTCAAGGGCACAAAACTCACCGTGATGCTCGGTGGCCACTACTGGAGCGACTGGTCTATGCTGCCAGATGAAGACATGGCCGTTGAAATGGCCCGGGCTATCGTGGAACGACACCTGGGCATTCCGCAGAGCGAGCCATTCAAGGCTGGCGCCAAGATGTGCAAAGATTGTCTGCCTCAACATACCGTTGGACACGTCGAACGTCTTCGCAAAGCCCATTATGAACTCTCGGCTGCTTTCCAGGGCAAGGTCATGGTGGCTGGACCTAGTTACACATCTGTGGGAGTGATCCCAGCGATGAGGGCCGGCTACGACGCGGCCATGCGCATTGCCAAAGGCCACGGCCAGCCGTGGTCCACGCGCCAGAATTACGAGGCGAGTCTATGGGACTGGCATGACGAAACAGTAAAACGCGCCGAGGAGCTCGGAGTTACCATGGGCAAGCCTATGGACCACGTCGGGACGACAGGTCTAGAATGGGCCACTGAAAAGCAATTTGCGCAAATGGGCGAAATGATAGCCCATAATCTCATGTTCAAGAGATGGACCCAGGAGAGTTGGAGGTTTGTCGATAAGAAGGGAAACTGGATAGTTGATCCCAAGCAACTGTTCAAGCTCCCCGGAAAGATGCACGCCAACAGGCTTTCCAAGGAACCTTCCAAGAAAGATACCAAATAGTGACAGTTTCCATCACTACTCGGAGCTGCTCGCTTATGGTTCGGCCAGCTGTTACAATGGGATACTTGACAAGCGTACCTGGCAAGGGAAATCTATAGATCTTTATGCG
This sequence comes from Pestalotiopsis sp. DP-2020a, assembly GCA_018115615.1. NCBI lineage: Eukaryota > Fungi > Ascomycota > Sordariomycetes > Amphisphaeriales > Sporocadaceae > Pestalotiopsis > Pestalotiopsis sp. DP-2020a. The sequence continues at coordinate 1,358 of JACVEI010000375.1, read as the reverse complement.
TGAACAGCGCCGCTGTTTACCCATGTTTAGAAAATATATAGAAATTTTTTATCCTTCTTGTTTCGATATTCTGGGGAGTATTTCTCACTGCCTCTTCGCTGCTTTGTTTCCTCATGACTTTATATGCAGTACGAATTGGCTGTTGATGCATATTTGGCCCAACCTTAGGTTATTGGAGTCTGGTATTCGGTCATCAACCGGAGTCTGAATACAAATGAGCTCGAGGAACAACAATCATGGCAGACCAAGGTCCCCCAGCACCTTGACCACATGTTGAGCGAACTCCTGGTCATTGATTCCCAAACCCTCGGACTTGATAACATCTATACCACTACCTTTCAGGCCGTCCTCGATCCCTCTGAACAATGCCTCGTCGGCCTCCTGGTCCTCGAACAGCCCACCTGTGCCTGAGATCATGCTGATTCCCCCGGTAGGTATAACGACCTTGACGAGATCCTTCCGCCGGGCCTTCAGCAGCTTGTCGACAATGAACTCGGCGATGCGCGCGTTCTCCTCGCGCGTGGTCCGCATCAGCGTGACCATCGGGTTGTGGACGTACAATTTCCGCTCGCCCCTGTCGGCGGCGGCGAGCAGCTCGGCGCTCACGGTCCCGCGCGGGCCAAAGTTGACCATGTCGCAGGCGCCGACGCTGACGACCATGGGGACCCCGGCGTCGGCGCCCGCGGCCAGCCGGTCCGGCCCCGCCGACAGCACGCCGCCGCCCACCTCGTCGGCGATCTCCGTGGTGGTCAGGTCGACGATGCCGTCGAACTCGCCCTGCCGCACCAGCGCCTCCATCGCCCGGCCGCCGGACCCCGTCGCGTGGAAGACGACGACCTCGGCGCCGCGGGACGAGAGGATCGACCGGATCGCGTCGACGCCCGGCGTCGTCACGCCGAACATGGTGACGGCGATCCTCTTCTTCCTGCATTTCCCCTGTTGCTGCTCCCGAGGCTCGGCGTCCCGGANACCGGATCGCGTCGACGCCCGGCGTCGTCACGCCGAACATGGTGACGGCGATCCTCTTCTTCCTGCGTTTCCCCTGTTGCTGCTCCCGAGGCTCGGCGTCCCAGAAGTACGCGGACGCCATGCCCGCGATGGCGGCCGCGGCGTTGCCCAGCACGCGCTCCGAGAGGAAGTTGAGCCCGGCGATGTCGGTGACGCTGTACATGAGGGTCATGTCGGCGCCGCCGACCAGGGGCCCGACGTCGCCGCTCGCCATGGTGCTGACGAGGAGCTTGGGCAGGCCGACCGGGGCGGCGCCGCGCATGATGGCCGCGATGATGGATGAGCCCGTGCTGCCGCCGATGCCGAGTACGGCGTGGATCTGGGGGGAAGAGGAAGAGGAAGAGGAAGAG
>JACVEI010000369.1:0-22841 GCA_018115615.1 Pestalotiopsis sp. DP-2020a | reverse complement strand
AGGGACACTCGGATACATCCGACTGTTTCCTGTCAGTCATCGGGGGTTTCTCCTTGCCCGCCTCCCTGGCCTTGCTTCGTCGGTAAGCTCGGCCCCAGACGTTCTGCTCGGCGAACCCGACAACTCTGAGCNTCATCGGGGGTTTCTCCTTGCCCGCCTCCCTGGCCTTGCTCCGTCGGTAAGCTCGGCCCCAGACGTTCTGCTCGGCGAACCCGACGACTCTGAGCCTGTCCTCGTCGAGATTCCACGAGACCAAGTCGAGACCGTCAGTGACGTCTTCCAGCTGCGTCCAAAACACGTTTTGAATCTGCTCTGCCGCGTCTGCCTTCGCCATCTTTGTGGCGACCGTCATTTCAGTCACATGCGGGAGCAGTTTCTTGCCGGCAGACGGCTCAAAGCCCCGGCACGCCGCGTCGCTCGGCCGGCGACCGGCAAAGCTCCAGCCCACGGCCCACCGGCGCGTCCTCGTGCCCTGGACGAACTGGGCGAGCGCATAGTTGTCGATGCCGCGGTCCTGGAGGACGGGGATGATGGCCTCCAGGCTGGACTGCTTGCCCAGCATGATGGTGTACCACTGGACGCGGCCCCTGAGCGAGAGCGACTCGTCGAATATGCGCCGGAAGAAGCCCACCTCGCCGCCGTCGCATACCATCTCGTGTGCCGCGCCAGTGCACGCGCTGTTGGGAGGCTGGGCTTTTGACTCGGCGAGCTCGAGGAGCTCGGTCTCGGAGCTGTAGAATGGTGGGTTCGTCATGACGAAATCGATGTTTTCGACGCCCGCGTCGTCTAGAGGAATCATAGTGTCGGTTGCGGAGCGCTTCAGAACCTGAATCCGGGACTCGAGCTTGTTGGCTTCTATATTTTTGCGTGCCCTGGACAGAGACTTGCCGTCGATGTCTGTAGCTACGAAAGACCACCCGGGCCGCTGCGTGCAGCCCAGCAATGGGTAGATGGCACTTGCGCCCGTGCCGATATCTAGTCCCTTGACTTTGCGCTCTGGCTCGTACAACTCCGAATACGTTCCGGAGCTGCTATCCAGGAGCGCTTTTACCCAGAGGATGTAATTGTGGCGGTTCGGGACCTGGAAACGTCAGTACAACAGGAGATACCCCATTGGATAGTCATGGCAACTCACGGGAGGACATAATTTATCTTCCGGCATATCTAGAGTGAGGCCAAAATCCACTTTGAGCAATGTTTTCGTGAGTTGCATGACAGACCCTGGATCAGCAAAGTCGAGATGTCTGTCTCCCTTCAAACTGTTATGATATGTAAGCTGTCTTGCCATTACCATTANCCAGGAGCGCTTTTACCCAGAGGATGTAATTGTGGCGGTTCGGGACCTGGAAACGTCAGTACAACAGGATATACCCCATTGGATAGACATGGCAACTCACGGGAGGACATAATTTATCTTCCGGCATATCTAGAGTGAGGCCGAAATCCACTTTGAGCAATGTTTTTGTGAGTTGCATGACAGACCCTGGATCAGCAAAGTCGAGATGTCTGTCTCCCTTCAAACTGTTATGAGATGTAAGCTGTCTTGCCATCACCATTAGGCTGCAAGGAAGAATAAAACGTGTAAGTCAAACATACTATGGCTGCAGCTTTTCATCATTGGCTGCGAGAGCTGCAAAATCGATCTCGCTGCGGTAAAGATCAGAGAAATGTGTATCTCGTCGCAAAAGATCATCATTCCCGCTCAGGCGTGTTGCATCCGAGCCTCTGCCGACTTTCGGCGCCGGGGCATCCTCGTCCTCGACATCCGAGTCGGAATCGACATGTTTGGAGACTTTGCGCGCCGCCGCTAAGCGCTGGGCAAACGACGATTTCGTCCCGTCGGTGGGTTGCTTTCTTTTGGTTCCCCGCGGGACTTGGAAGGGGTCTTCCGGGTCTCCCATTGTGCTGGTCGAGATACACACAGTTTCCACCGCCACTGGTATGTTGTGAGACACTAAATTGTATCACCAGATGTTTTGTTGGTTCGGCGAGTCTCCAGACTTCAGAGCAGAGTCGCAGCAGACGCCGGGGTTCTGGTGGAAACAATTTCGGGGCTCCAGAGCGGCGTTGGCCTGTGCTTTAGGCGCATCGCCCGAAGCCCGGCCCCCCGGAGATAGCTACCTAACCTAGGTAGCTAACAGCCTCTAAATGATCATGTATATATCTTCCGGTCAATACGCTACAATAATATATTTATGTATACATCTATACATTATGCTGATCCGGCAATTAAGTTCATGAAAGAGGCTTTTTGCGTCCAGTATGCGAAATGACCGTCATTTGTGAATGTACGCATGTCACTACTCTGTACGGAGTAATATATAACTACCTTTCTTGTATATATTTATCATAATCTGATTGTTGGTGCATTTCCTTTTCATTTTTTATTGCAAATACATTTCATCGATGATAATATTCTTGTTTCATTAATATAATCTCGCGAGGGAAATACTAAACTGCATTCTCACGGCTGCCATTCATCGTACGCACGACCACCTGCCTCCCAGGCCGCCGCCGCCAAGAACATGTCGCTCTCGCCGAACCTCTTGCCGACGATCTGGAACGCAATGGGGAGCTTTCCCCGGACGCCCTCCTCCCTCGGGCTGCCCCACCCGATCGGCATCGTCATCGCCGGGTGCCCGGTGACGTTGAACATGCCCGTGTTCATGTTGTTCCCGAGCGCGAGGTCCAGGTGGCCCATGACTCCACCACTGAACCACCTCTCGTCCCGCTGCATGGCCACGGTCGGCGTCGCCGGCGTGATCAGCACGTCGTATTTCGACAGGGCGTCGTCGTAGGCCGCCCGCAGCTCGTGGACGTGCGTCATGGCCTTGTTGCGATACGCCGGCGGGAACCGGTCCGGGTCCGACAGGTACGCGCCCGCCAGGAACACGTTGACCACGGCCGGGTTGAACTTGTTCATGGTCTCGTACCACGCCTGGTCCGGCGCCGGCGGGTTCAGGTCCGGCAGCGTGTGCGAGAGCAGCGTCGGCGACACGTTGGTCATGGAGTCGATCATGTTGGCGCGCGTGGCCGCCGTCCATATCGCCGGCCCGATCTTGTGCAGCGGGATCGAGATCTCCTCGACCGCGGCGCCGAGCGCGGCGAACCGGTCGCACGCCGCTTTCGTGGCGGCGGCTACTTCGGGCGACATGGTCGGCACCTCCCAGCCCTCTTTGAGAACGCCGATCTTCAGTCCCTTTGCCGCTTGCGTAGGCGTCCAAGTTCCATCTGTCGTCCGGCCGGCAATCTCCTTGTCCAAAATCTGATGGTACTGGGGAACGTTCTGTCTGAGGGGCGTTTCCGGCGTCATCCTCGGGTCGATGCCGTCATAGCCCGCGAGGACGCTGAGCAGCAACGCCGTGTCTCGCACGCTTCCCGCCATGGGCCCGCAGTGGTCGATCAGCGGATGCAAGCTGGCTATGCCCGTGTATGGGACCAGCCCGTGCGTGGGCTTCAGTCCGTAGATGCCGGAGTAGGCAGCCGGGAGGCGGATGCTGCCTCCCTGGTCGCCGCCCAGCGCAAAGTCGGCTCCGTCGCCCAGGCCGTCGCTCGACAGGCCCTTTTGTTCTCGAAGCTTCTTGACCACGTTGACGGCTACCAGTGAGCCGCATCCTGAACTCGATCCGCCGCAGGCATATGCGTACTTCTCGCCGTTCGGACCGTTGGCCAGCCAAGGATTGGCCACCGGCCCGGTGGCGGAAGTAAAAGATAGGGCTGACATGCAATAGTTTTCACAGACTGCGGTGCCGGCAAATTCGGCGCCGGACTCCAAAACTCGCTGGATGACTGGTGCATCGATCTTGGGCAGCGGATACTTGCCATCCTTGGACAAATGGCGGGCCGAGGTGCCAATCGTCAGCGGGACGCCGGCGATCAAGATATTGTCCTTTGCCACCACGGTCTTTCCCGCGAGTAAGTCGTTCTTGAGAGGCTTGGAGCTGCGAATGTTCGTCTTGTGGCTCCATCCGCCCAGAGGGTTCTCGGAGGAGCCGTTGGCTGGGTTTGTGTAGCTGCGCGTCGTACCGGGCTCCATGTCCGGAACCAGGCGCGGGTCTACATACTCGGGCATCTTGTACACGTATTTGATGCACTTGTCTGCCGCCTTGAGCAGTTCATAGTAGGTCGCCTCATCTTCCGGCTGAAGCGTCATGCCCCTGGTGGCCGTGAGCTTCTGGAAGTCTCCGAGGGACACCAAGTCCCTGATGTAGTATTAGCCACCGATCAGTCCACGATAGAACGGCTGAAAACTCACGGCTCATCGTGATCCATCATTATTATAGACATTTTGAAGGCTGTTGTTTCACGTCTCCCACTGCTTCGACTGGGTATTCTTGCACTTGTGAAGAGATGTATTGAGTAGTAGCATTTCTTTGGTCAGATGTAAGATGGCGCAATAGATGCGTGAGAGTATATCACCACTCATGCCGGCAGTCGGCAGGCAGTCAAGCGTTCCGGATAGTCGTCCCGCGGCTGCGTCCGAATCCATCCCGTCTCATGGCCATCGCAGCTGCTCCCAAGGTGCATGAAGGGATATCTACTCAATTGGTCAGCATGGCCGGACATATCTGACTTGACCGTATCGAGTTGCTTCTTATCAGATAGGAGTGTAAATGGCAGCACGATCCTCACTGCGCTGATCGTTGACTCGCGTGTCGGCGCAGTGGGGCGTTGCCATTAGAGCGCTCCGTTGTCGGGATTCGGAGCCCTTCCGATGGATCTTTCTAGGTAATAGATGAAAAAATATCATCGAGATTCGGCCCTGATCAGTGACGACCAGCCATCTCCTCTTTTGTGTCAACCTGTTGTGTCAAACTTGGCTCAGTATAGATCAAAGTTGTCCTCAGGCGAGGTATACGGAGTACAGCGGTCGTGAACAGACGGTAGAATGTTGCCCAGTATATTGCACTTTCATCAATAGGATTGGTATGACCCAAAGGAATAGACAGACCCCAAGGCAGCGCAACAAGTAGGCAGCGCAACAAGTAGCGAATAGTATTACGCATGTCTCAATTCCAAAAACATGCTTAAAGCCATGATGGGGTCTCTTTGGGTCTCCCGCCGCAGCCGTAGCATCCAGAGGTGGATAAGCTTTGTGTTTTTGGTTTGCGGGGTGAGAGTTAACTACGCAGCAAACTCTTGTACACTGGAGTTTGCTCTGACAAGCAGGAGCCTTTTGTTCTGGTCAGTGTGAAGAGTATCGGCGCGTTCATGTTACGAAAGGCTCCGGCAGCCCGCAAAATGCCATCTATAGAAGCTGTTGTTGAGCATGCCGAGTTGATGCATTCATGCCGGAGAGCGTGTATACAGGCTCGGCATCGGCCACGCACACAAGTCCCATTCCAGTGCCGAATATGCGCAGAGGAGACAAACACAGCACGCCGGCTGATGAGTAACACAACAGTGGAGAAAACAGCCGCTGACAGGCAGAACCGGGAATGTTCTCCATGCCAAGACACGGGCAATGGCTTTGGTTGCCGGGGTGGTTGGCGACGCTTTCTTCTTTTCGACTGCTACTGCCGGTGTGAGAAGATGTCTCAGAGATGTCGAGGCGATGGCGTGACCCTCATTGCCGTAGGCGAGTCCCGCAACGTCGACTCTGGTTCGAGGACCGACTGGGCAGACAGGCACAGAGTCGTGAGATGGTCATCTGTTCGGCGCGGAAAGACAGACGGGCCCGGGCCATCCCATTTTGAGCCAACTAGAAATTGGGGGCCGGGGGGCGCCAGTCGGAAGTCTAGACTCGCGACACTCAGGTCTGGGAAGGAGGCATTGCGACCGCTACGCACCTACTTTTTCATCACTGCCGACCGCTTCCATCTTCTTGTTTACAAATACTTGAAGAGTAGAGATATAAACCAGATATGAGAAGACAAGATGGTTCACGAGCCTCTCCCGTCAAAGCCCGCCAACGGAGCCGTCGGCGGGAAACGTTGGCGAGGGAGCTCTTGTGTGGTGACACGGACGATCGCGTCCGCCGATGCTCATTTCGCCTCTTGGCTAGATTTGTACCCGGAGTTATTTGGCGACCCTAACCAGCCTCGGGGGTGCGGTACACCACGACACTACACTACTGACTATTGGGAAGTAGGTACAGTAGGTAGCAGACAGGCCCTGAGCGCTACCTACCTACTACCCAAGACTTTTTGGCCCGAGGCATGATTCTTGTTTGTCGTCACCGATCGGCCTTTTGGCGTCCGTTGCGAATCCATTGGCCGGCCTGGCATCTCAGTGGCTTGAGTCGTATGCAGGCGCCCCCCCGAACCTGGGCTATTGCAGCAAGGGACCGTTCACTCGGGCGCGAAGAGCCTGCCGCCAGCCCGCCCTGGGCCCAAGCTGGGGCATCTGCGGCTGCCGGTGGACGACCATGGTTTGCTTACCTGCTCAGCAGTCCTAACCAAGCGTTTTGCTATGCCATGATCGTCGGGCTGATGGAAGCCGGGAGCGGCGGACTTTGCAGCTGGACTTTTGCCCTGGAGCCGAAAAATTGTCGTGTTGTGGAAGGACAGTTGGCCAGTTTTGGGACTCCGGAGGCTCGGAAGGTGGCGATCTGTAAAAAAAGAATGGATCGCTCTCGGCGTTCCCCTAGCCGGAAAAAATGAGTAGCATGGTGAGCTCCCTGAGTGCGCGTCCGCACCTCCGCCTGGCCTGGGGTGTAGACTCCCAGCGCCTAGATGAGGGAAAAGATACCTGAGCAAACAGTGGCCCAAGTTGTCAGTCTCCGTGCCCCGTATGTACGCAATTGTCCGGCTACAATGATGGATGTCATTTCATTGCGAGGGGAGTTCGGACGACGAGCTATCACGACGGTCTACAATGCGGAGTGGAGATATACTCGGTAGCTAGCTGGGCGTAGGGCACGCGAAAGTTCGCGGCGACGTGTCGCGAAGTGAATTTATAGAGTAAAAGATCTCCGTAATGATGGATGACAAGCTCCGAGAATCCCGGATGCATCATCAAAACGGGATGGCCTGGGCAGGCAATAAAAACCCAGAAGCGATTTATTAATAAAGCAGCAAAGTCCAACCCATCCACCACCAGGGGGTCGGCGCTCCAACTGGTCCGGAGACCAGGACCCCACACACCTCTGGCACGCACGACCAGATTCATTTGCGAGGTCCCGAGGCGGCTTTCGTCCAGCGCCCAGCAGGCTCTCGGCTGTACGTGATATGTGTTTTCCGCGCACGGCAAAAGAGGTTTGAGGAAGAGAGGTTGGGCCAAGCAAGCACAACAAATATCATACGAAGCAGTTAGATAGGCATGTATATAACGTCACTACCAGCAGGCGGCACAAGTGTCGGCTGTTTCTGGGGGAATGAGCCCGATTACGATGGGCATGGCGAGCACACTCTGCCCCCGGCTGTTCCAATCAAGGAATTGATGACACGGGGCAGACGGGATGCCGCCTCGCCCGTCGGGTAAAGGAGGATTGGTACATTCTCACTATGAAGGTCTTCTACCTAGCTCCCTGGTCATCGGGGGCGTGTGTATCTCCAACTGCGCCCATGCCCGTTCGAGGAAAACGGCCTTGTCGTGATATTGGAACTGGCGCATTGCTGTCCAACTGGTGGTTCATTCGCCGGCTCCTCACCGCGCCTGCGTCCTCACGGTTGGAATACGAACGGGAAAAGGGCGACGGGTTGAGAAACAAACTTGCCCTCACCAATTATAAAAGAAAGCCGACAACATCCATAATTTTGTGCGACCTTGCATCGCTGGGGGCGATGGGAAGAAGAGTTACCCGTCTCGTTGCCAATCAGACGCCGGGGACAAGGTCGTCCGACCTCAGCTGGTACGATCGGAGATCAGAGGGCCATCCCCGAGACCTGGGGCTCCTGTACCTACAGCTACATACAACATCCCATCCCTCCCTCCGGACGGCACCAACATGTCAAATTCGGTCAGCTCCCTCATGCGGGCGCGCCCCTTTCCCAAGTATTCGTTCTCGGCTGCGCGTCTGACCTGCTGGTCACGTACAGCCGGAGCAAGGATGGATCTGCTGACAATGCCCGAATTCTTTTGGACAAGTTGAGGAACTGGAGGTTGCATAGATACCTACCTAGGTATTCACTCAGATCGACTGATCTGTTTGGCCTCGGCCATATAGGAAGCAAGCATTTCTCGTCCGGATGGCCTTGGATCTCGGAGCGCTATAGCGGATTTTTATACTACACCTGATGTCTTCTATAACAACTCACGCATTCCCTCCTGAGGATCCATGTCATTGATGCAAAAGAGTGTTCGGCGATTTGGAGGGTGGTGCGAATATTCTGAAGGCTTGGCAATGTACCTAGCGCAGGCCGGGGGGGAAGGTACTGCCAGGTAGCGGACCGCTGCTGAGTCTCGGTTTTGAATACACCCAGACGTGCCCTTTTTTTTTTTTTTTTTTTTTTTACTGTACCGACCCCCGGCAGCCGACTCCGTAGCCCGCGCGCTACGCTGGTCTCTCTCTGGAATATTGCGCTGCCCTCGACTGAATCTGGGGTGGGCGTGTATGGAATCGAGGCCGCCACTCCAGATATGTTATAGTAGTTGTAGGGCAAGAATGAGGTATCTTTTCTCTTCTCGTTTGGAATTTTCCATACCTGGGTAGTCGGTGAGGAAGAAGGAAGAGGATGTTAGAGGCGGCGGCGGCGGCAAGGCGGCAAGGCCAGTCGCCTGCTGCTCTGCTCTGCTCTGCTCTGTTACCTGTATACTACCAGTCTTATATACCTAGCCGCAGCAAGAATGGAACTATCAAAAAACAGAAAGAGAATACAAGATATCTATCTTCCCGACCGAGTACCTCGAGAGAAGCGCCGTGTCTGTGTCTGGGCTGACCCCGAGACCCCCCTTGAGAGAGACCGCCCGTTGCTGCGTTTGCTGGGGGTGCTACCCAGGTAGCCAGTTCCGATCCAGCTTTGACGCAGCGCTAGGAACGGCGGCTTGAGGGACCTGAGGGCGTGCTGCTAGGCCCGTGGCCCCCTTCCTAAATTTCTCTTTTCTTCGTGCTTTCCCGTCCCCCAACTCCACTCCTCCGGGAACTCACACAACAAATTTCCCTCCGCCGACCGAAAATCGCGGCACCTGCCTCAGCTCCCATTCTCCCTCCCTCCCATTCTCCCATCTTCCCCCTTTCCCATCCACATTGGCCTGGTCCGGACTTTTGTCGTCTCGGTCTCCTACTGTATTCGCTTCAATTCAAATCGTCGCGTTCTTCTCGTCACTTTGATCATGGCGAGCGTCGTTCGTGGCACCTCTTTGAGGGCCGGCGGCGCCTGTGTCCGGTGCAGGAAGGGCAAGACCAAATGCGTAAGTCCATCGCCAGACAAGCCCGCATCGCTCGACCGAGCGATTCCTAATGCTGAACAGGTCTACGAGAACAATCGTGCTCCTTGCAAGAACTGCGCAAAGGGAATGCACGAGTGTTATCTCCCTTCCGAGAGTATGGCGCATCATCACGGACAGTCGCCTGCCAGAGTCCCGCGACCGCGTGAGAGTCTCCCCGGAGAGCGTAGCGTGTCAACCACCAACCATGATCGCCCATCCGCCACCAGTCAGCCTCTGGCCTCGCGCACCGTCACCTCGAACAATGACAAGTAAGTTGTACTCACATCATATGTCTTTGCATTCTATATTCTATATTGTTTTCTTCGACCAAACTTTATTTCATCGCATCAATCCTTTCCTCTACTGTCGGCCTACCCTTCTTCCATTGCCTCCTCCGTAACGCGACTTGTTGGCGCGCACTGCCGACTTTTTACTGCCTCCACGTTCGCGTCAGAAGAGGGTCTCAGGCAGAGCGCCCCAAGTGTTTGCGTGGCTCCCCACTGCCGGGATGCCTCGCCTCGGGATCCCCAGGACCTGTCATTGGCGCCAAGTCGTTCCAGCTTCCGTGTTCCACACCATCCATTGCCCCCTAGTCGCTCCTCGACGCCGGATCCGCTAACCAATTTTTGTAAAGGCTTACTCCGGAATTGGTGCATGAGTGCGAGAGAATCATCAACAAGACCCTTCCGGCCTGTGTCGCATTCCACAAGGTCGGCTTTCTCCAGAAGCTTAAGAACGGAAACCTGGAAACCAGCATCGTCAATGGTCTTTTGACCCTCGGCGCTCGGTAAGCATTCTCCCGCTCAAGTGCATCATTACTTTACACCTGTACCCACCGTCCACCGCTGTCTGTAATTGCATGTGCACACCGGTCGTGGCAACCCTTGCACCTTCACAAGAGCGCATATACTCTTATCAAAGTCAACATCGTTCTGTGCAAGTATCTAACACCTGTCACAGAAGCTCTACACACCTCACCCGCAGATATGGTGGCAACCATGGCTCTCAGGGTGCCGCAGAGCATTTCGCCGTCAAGACAATCAGCGCTGTTATGAACAATCTTGACAACCCTTCTGTCGCTGACATCCAGGCTCTCTGCCTTCTCGTCATCCATGAGTGGGGAAGCAGAAATGCGATTCGGGCATACGTCTACCTGGGTCAAGCTGCTCGCATGGCTCAAATGCACCGCATTGTGTCGAACCACTACACACCCAAGCCCGAGAACGAGCAATTCATTAAGGATGAATCCTTCCGCAGAACTCTTTGGCTCATCTACATCCTGGATTGTTTCTTGACCAGCAGCCCCGGCCGCCACCCCGCCCTCACGGCTCACGATGTCAAGGACATTGCCTTGCCTTGCCCAGACATCAGCTTCAGCTTCGGCTCTCCCGTCTACGTGCGCACCTTGAGCGGTCGGCCACCCTCTGATCTGCCCGACCCGTCGACCCCGCTGTCTGAGGTCGGCGAGTTTGGCCACATTGTCATGGCCACCCAGGCCTGGCGCAACGTCATCGAGATGCTCACGACCGTCGACCTGGAGACGTTCTCGGAGCAGCAATGTCTAACACTGGAGAACGAGATCGAATCCATCCGCCAGGGTTTGCCTCTGCACTTCATGGACAAGCAGGGCCATATCAATCTCCACATGACCATGGGCAGCGGTTTCACATATGCCATGCTGCACTGTCTTCTGCACAGCGCAACGATCATGGTTAACCGACGTCGCCTTCTTCAGTACATCAGAACTGAAGGTTTCAGCGAAGAGCAGTGGCACCATGCCTCGAGCGCACATCTACAGGCGGTCGACAAGGCATTCTCGTCTTCTCACAGCATTGTTCAGCTTCTAATCGCTCTTGACGCTGACAGCACCAAGGATGGCGCCGTAGCCTTCCCACTCGTTATGCTGTTCGCCTGCTTCGAGGCTGGTGCGACTGTAGCTTGGTTCAGTCTCAAGGGCCTGACACCATCCAACGTCAACGAGACTTCGCTGGCCATGGTCGAGGATGCCATGCGTTTCCTTAGAGACGGAACTGACCCTTGGACTCTCTCGATCCCCTGGTTCCGCCACCTCTCTGTCATGTCCAAGGTTCTCAAGAACGGTGGTGTCTACCAGTCGAAGCCTGAGCCCAGTCCTCCAGTCAAGGACGATATCGCCAGCCAGCCAGACAGCAACGGCGACGCTATGGACTACGAACGAGCAACCTCGGCACCCACCAACCAAGAGCACCAACGTCTCGATAGAACAAGCGAGCCACCCCGAACGTCTGGTTTCGCAGCTATCAACGGCGGATCGGTCGGCGCCAACACTCCTGCAACGGCCAGCCCGCCCCCAGCCCCCCAACCAGCCAAGGCCGAATCGCCTCAGGCTCCATCGTCGACCGGTGATGCCCCGACAGAGCAGGCTGGATCGCAGGACCGTGCCGCAACCAACGATATGACTGCCGCTGAGTTGTGTGACGCTTTTGAGAACCAGCTCCTAGAGCTGGACGACCTTGCGGCATTCATGGGCGGCGGCGTCTAGTTGATGCGCGAGTGAGTGTTGCGCTGGCGACCTCTCTCTGATCAGCTGCCCGTGTCACAGTGTTACACAAGGCGAGTATCATTAGGGAGGACGAGCACTGATTTTTCGGGGCGTTCATGGTGAAAAAAGAGTTCAGGAGTTGCTGGTCCTGGAAGGCAAGGCGTCGGTCATATCGAGTCGAGGATTTTTCACCTCTGGCAACCCATGTCTTTCGATTTGCATGCTGCAATCCCTACGTCGGTAGTTTGTGGTTGTTTTACTGTTTTATTATTTGCGTTGGTTCTGTCTCGTCTGCCATTGTTCAGCAACTTGTCCGGGTGCTGCATCTCGTTCAGCCGTTGGAAGAGGCAGTCTGCGTGGCGGAAAGCATACTGCAATGTTAATCAGGGGTATGAGGATGGCATCGAGACGTGGATGTTATGGCGTTCGGCAACAGTGTATCATAGGTGCCACCCACTAGTGACGAAGAGCTAGTGACTTGTAATTTTTCAGGAGCACACAGGTGTTGGCAACAGCGTATCGGCTTCATAGAGGGTGAAATATGTCGAACCAGAAGCTGGCAGATAAAGTAGTTAGTGGTCGGTTGAAGATCAAATCCACTGTTTAGAGAGCATCAATTGAGTCGAGGTACAAGTGACGGCTTCAGAAACTGCCACCTGAATGGTCCGTTCATTTGATTCAGTACTTGAGTCTTGTTTCATGAACCATCGTTTCCCCCAATCTTCAAGATAATCTCCCCTGGGTCACCATATTCTCGAATGATGGCTGAGAAGGCTGAAAGACTACTGCATATTGTGGGCGATCCTGATTGAAATCATTGGGCGAGACCAGCAGCTAGGCAACAGAGAGAGCATCGCCGTCTTTGTGACTAGAACAGACTAGGACTAGACAAGCCACCGCTTGAGTCATTCTGCCTGAGTACCTAGGCTAGGTAGCTTAGTTACCTGATTGCTACAGATAGAACGAACATGTCAAGAGTCCCGAAAAGTTTGTTCTTCTTTATTTGTGCATTTGATGTTTGCAAGTTGCTGCTTACATAGCTTCTAGGACGCTGCGGGGCTTAGAGGCCTATGTAATACACGTTATTGGTCTGTTTAGTAGTCAAGGTAGCACAGCAGCACAGCCCAAGGCAGCAGCGCAGGCTGTGCAGTTGTTACCACTTACAGCCAAGAAACGATGGACTGAGCCTACATTATAAAAAGCGTTGACCTCTCCAATTCATCCCACTTTCATTTTCATTTCTTCACCATCAATCATTGCCTTCCTCGGAAAACAACACGATGGACGAAGGCCACAGACAGAAGTTCCAGGTTCGCAACCTGGGCACGCGGTCTGTTACCTTGTTTCCCAGCCGAGCTCAGATTAGTCGGGAGATCAAGGCAGAGCTGAAGCCTGGCACAAATGAGATCACCATCATTGGGCTGTCACCAACCGTCGATGAGGACTCCATCAAGGTTGAGGGCACCGGGTCGGCCATCATCACAGACATCGCTGTCGAGAGTCGAGTCAATCGAGATGACTTTCAGGACATCTATCCCGACTCGGAATCCGAGAATGAGTCTGAGTCGGACGATGACAATGATGATGACGACTTTGAAAATCATGAGTCTGCAGCCGCCAGGATTGCGGAGGTGAAGGCCAAGACAGAGGAGATCGCGAAGCTTCGCAAGGAGAAGGACCATGCCAAAGAGACTATTGCCAGTGCTGAGAGCCGACTGAAGATCCTTGACTCTTACGGTGCCATGTTGACCAGCTTTGCTCCAAATGCCGACAGTCTTCCCAAGAATCTCGATATTTCCAGCTCGCTTGAGACCTATAGAAAAGAACGCGATCAGCTCTACCAGTACACCGTATCTGGTTCATCCAAGGGGCGTGAGATTGATGAGAAGATTGACAAGTCGACCAAGGAGCTGACCAAGCTACAAAATCTCCTTCGCAAGGAGCGGGTCAAGTTCGACAAGCAAAGGCGCAAGATTGGCCAAGAAAAATACAAGAAATTACAAGAAAAAGCTCGGAAGCGCAACAATGTCTTTCGAGAGAAGGCCAGAGTTCGCCGGGAGCGAGATATGTTTTGGCCCAAAAATGTCTACCAGGTCAAAGTCAGCCTCGAGACGACCAACAACATGCCCTTGCGATCCCGACAGAGCTCGGTCTCGAGCGATCTCGTCACTCTTGCTTCCGAGACCCCGGACAAGGCCGATGAGGATGAGGCCGTGGTGCCATGCGATCTCACCCTGACCTACGTCACGAGCTATGCGTATTGGTCCCCCAGCTACGACTTGATCCTGTCGACGACCACCAACTCGGGCGCCTTGTGCTTTGACGCTCAGCTCACCAACAAGACGTCCGAGACTTGGTCGAACTGCAAAGTCATCCTGTCAACCTCCCAAGCAGACTTCTCTTGGCTGAACGAGAAGATCCCAACCCTTGTGCCCTGGCACGTCAGGCTCGCGGCCAAGGGCGGTTTTGGTACGTTTGGCTCCGCCGAAACCCCCAACAAGGCCAATGAGATCATGTACTCGGCGGAGGAGATGAACCGCAAGACTGGATGGAAGGCCCAACAGAACAGCAAACCCAAGCCTCGCGAACAGCTTTTCGGACTGGACAACACCACAGGTTTCGGCCAAACATTGCAGCAATGGAAACCTCAGCAAATGCAACAAATGCAGCCAATGTCAGCTCAGCAATATCAAATGAGACGACAGCAAATCAATGCCTCTGTTCCTGGAGGTAGCCTTTTCGGAAGACCTGCGCCCCAGGCTGTAATGCAGACTCAAGCACCCGGAGGAGCTCCTGTTCCCGTAGCTCCTGCGCCTCATGCTTCCGGGGCGGGCCTCTTCGGAAGCCGTCCTTCTGGAGGTATTACTGCTTCTGCCGGCGGTCTCTTCGGAAGTGCTCCTGTGAATGCGACAACAGCTTTCGGGAGCAGCAATCCCAACGACACGAACAACAGCGAGACCGGACAGGCTTATCCTTTATTTCCCCAAGGCCCTATTCCGGAGGAGCTCGAGGAGGACTCCGAGGCAGGACCTCCCACCCCCGAGGAGCAACCCAAGCTTGACTTCCAGGAATCGGCATTCGAGGAGACCGGTCTCACCTCCACCTACGAGCTCTCGGGCCTGAAGACTCTTGCCCCATCCCCCACCACATCCAAGCAGCGCGTCGCCCGGGTCTCGTTCAAGAACGTCAGCTTCAGCCACACCGTCGTGGCCAAGTACAAGCCCGTGGCGTACCTCAAGGCCCGGCTCCTCAACGGCAGCAAGCTGTCGCTCATCCAGGGCCCCGCCGGCCTGACTCTGGACGGGTCCTTCATGGGGCGGACGTCGCTGCCGCGCTGCAGCCCGGGCGACTCGTTCTCGATCAGCCTCGGCGTCGACCCGGCGATCCGCGTGGCGTACCCCAAGCCCGACGTCAAGCGCAGGCAGGCCGGCATGTTCTCCACCGAGGACAGCAGCGCGTACGGCCGGCTGATCAAGATCTTCAACACGCGCTCCGGGGACAAGGGAAGCAAGCCGGTCCACATCACCGTCCTGGACCAGGTCCCCGTCAGCGAGGACGACAAGGTCCGCGTCGACATCGTACAGCCCCGTGGCCTCGTGGAGGGTGGACCGAAGGTCAGCGCCGGCTCGTCTGCAAAGGAAGGAAAGGAGGACGAGGACTGGGGCACGGCAACCGCCGACAAGAAGGCGGGAGGAGAGGTTGTTTGGGATGTCAAGCTCAATGCTGGACAGGGGGTGAAGTTGAGCCTGGAGTATACCTGCTCGTTCCCGACTGGAGAGCACGTCGTCAACGTCTAAAGGCGGAGGAAGAAGCACTGGAAGTACTGAGAGGGGAAAGCACATGTGGAGGAAGAACTGCAATGATTCAACGACAAGTGCTGCATAGGTCTCGGAATTTATGTCGAGATCTCGATGGACCACCAACAGGGCAGCTGAAGGGGTTACTGTTTTAGCAATCCGGGCATCTATGACAAGATCGGGGCTACCAAAATTGATGAAGATGTATCTGGTAATAGGATATCCAAATTAACGAGTAGATAGCTAGATAGCAAAAACCCATGATAAGTCTCAAAACGTCTGGATAACTTATGCGCCGTTCCTCCGTGTATCCTGCCGCCATGTCGGCTTGTGAATACACACAGTCGAGACAGTAATGTTCCCATTTCGGCCGACTATATCAATGTGCCGGGATGGAGCCGCGGAACAAGGAGCCGTGATACGCGGGAAGAAGTCGGTTGGCTGAATACTCTGTACAGGGGTTGGTTGGAGAAGTACAGTGTACTTTGCACTCCAAATTGCAATGTGTAAGCGAACATGGATTCTTTTTTCTTTTTTCTTCCTTCTTTTTTCTTTTCTTTTTTTGGAGAAATACAACGTTTTGACTTTATGCCCCACTGTGGTGACAGCGGTTCAGGCGTCTGTTCCCTGATGACGTTGTTTTCCCCTCCATGCACGAGATCCGAGACGGTCCTCCTTCATCTGTCTGTTCCCTGGGTTGGCTACAAACGAACACGACAAACGAGCTGTCGCATCGATGAACAATCAATTAAACACGACGCGCCAATCCCACGCGTCGCTAGCCAGGCAACCAGAGGCTACAATAGCGCGACTGGCGAGACGGTCGAATCGGACCCTGAGAAGATATGGAGCGTGTGGATCTCGTCGATAAAATAGCGGCAATCGCTCGCCCGATCCAGGGGTCTGAAGTCGAATCGCACGATGTGGAAACTGCGACGAGTTAGGTGACCCGTTTGGAAACGCTGCTGCGCTGCTCTTATCAGAGGGACAGGGAAGATTGGAGAAAGAAAAATAAAGACGTCGCCGCCCCAGCTTTCTTCCGTGCAGTTTTGTGAATAGCCTCTTCTCTCGGTCCCGCACATACATTCATTCAGCCACTCTCTCCTTCACTTGTTGTACGCAGAACAGCATCCCCATCCAGAACACCAGGAAAGCACACCGACCGCAAAAATGTCCAAGGCTTTCATTCAGGTTTGTTGCTTTTCTCTCTCACGGACTGGTCGCATCGTGGCTGCTAACGCTCTTTTTCCAGCGCCCGGCCCCAGGCTTCAATGCCATGACCGTCTTCGCCAACGGAGAGTTCAAGGAGATTTCTCTGTCCGACTACCTCGGCCAATGGTAAGCACATGTCCCTCCTTCTCCCGCATCACTGTGATACCTGTGCTGACACTCATCACTCGCAGGGTCGTCCTCCTGTTCTACCCCATGGACTTCACCTTTGTCTGCCCGACCGAGATCATCCAGTTCAACGACGCCCTGGCCCGCTTCCGCGCCATCAACACCACCGTCCTCGCCCTCTCGACCGACTCGCACTTCTCCCACCTGGCCTGGCAGTCGCAGCCGCGCAAGCAGGGCGGCCTGGGCTCGGACCTGGAGCTGCCCCTGGTCGCCGACCGCAGCCAGAAGATCTCGCGCGACTACGGCGTGCTGCTCGAGGACGAGGGCGTGGCCCTGCGCGGCCTGTTCATCATCGACCCCAAGGGCGTCCTGCGCCAGATCACCGTCAACGACCTGCCCGTCGGCCGCAACGTCGAGGAGACCATCCGCCTCGTCCAGGCCTTCCAGTTCACCGACGAGCACGGCGAGGTCTGCCCCGCCGGCTGGATGCAGGGCGCCAAGTCCATGAAGGCTGACCCCAAGGGCTCCCTCGAGTACTTCTCCTCCGTCCCCGACGAGGCCGCCAACGGCCACGCCAACGGCAACGGCACCAACGGCACCAAGAGGGCTCGCGTTGACTAGGAGGCTCCGCGCGTTGATTACGTGGTCAATCCGAGCGCTGTCAGAACGACCGACCTGCTTAACCCCCGCCATTGGAAGGCCCCCGATGGCTCCAAGAAGTCTCATGTTGACTAGGATGCTCCAAGCGTCTTTGATGGGATCGACCAGGCGGATGAGGAGTTTATTCGAGCGAAGCGTCCGTATTAATGGTGAAGACGATGGTTTCCGCATGTTTTAGAGCGCGAAAAAAGAAAGAGGGAAACACAGTAATAGATCTAGATCTAGATTAGAATCATGGCCTCCAAACGTTTGTTTGGTCGGCTGCTCTGTATATCTTGCAACGACACGGCATATGTTGTAAGACAGCATCAATTTTTGCGACTGTTCACTTTTATTAGTTCCGACTCCCCAATGCCATATTGTATGTCATACGTTCAAGTGAAATTATTTGTCAGTGTGATTTTCGGTGCAGAGTAATATTATCGCATCAAGTCGTGCATATCGTGACGTGCACGATTCTGCATGTCTAGCGTGCTATTTGGAGCTGGCAAAGTATTATCTTGAGGTGTTGCTTTTACTTCCTCCAGACTTTTGACCACGCCATTAACCAAATTCAAATTCAGAATCGCTGGTATTGGAACCTGAAAGCGAAAGCCTTGCTTCATTCTTCTTTCATCCCCTCCTTTATTTCCGTGCCTCGATAATAAAAAGAATATGAACATGGATAAAGACAAAAGCAAGGCCTCGTTCCTGGTCTCAGAGTCAATGCTTATTGTTCGAATGAAAATACAATCCCAGGACTCCTTGTATCTACTCGATGAGCTCAAGACCATAGTTGAGCATGTCGAGGGTGAGGATAGATTTATACCAGTCTGCTCGTTGCCGCTCGTGGAAGATCCCTCAAATCCAATAGATGGAATACAAGTCATATCATCGACCCTTCGGACTTTCTTCTTCAATGCTCGCGACGAGAACCTTCCAGCGGAATTTTTGGACGGTAAGTTTATGTACTTCGACCCCGCAGCTTCGAGATGCCGTCTGCAGAACAACAGCATCAGAATGGAGGACCAACTAAATTTTGTTATCAGTTCAGTTTACCGGTAAATCCCAAGAAAACTGGCTCTCCGTTCCGTTCGGATATCCAGGCATCTACTTCAAGGTGCCTGATGACGCGAGCGTCTTTGATGGTAGCTATGTTCTCCAGGCCTCGACCGGGCGCGTGTTCAGTGTCTCATCGCTCGAAGACGACTTCAACAACGCCTTTGTCGGCGGCAGTCTTCGGGACGGTTCCGACAGATATAAATGGCTGGATATCACCAATAAGATCCCGGTGCCGTCTATCAGTCTTCACCGAGGACCGACGGATCTACTCCTCAAGGGCCTGAAGTTCGCCGTCAAGGACACGATCGACATCGCCGGGCTCGAGACGGGCAGCGGGAGCAAATGCTACCGCGGGCTGTACTCGCCGCGGGACGAAACGGCGGCCTGCGTCAAGCGGCTGACGGACGCCGGCGCGGTCCTGCTCGGCAAGCTGCGGTGCTGCCAGTTCGGCGACGGCCAGGACCCCCTCGAGCGCCTGGAAGAAGTCACGCCGACGAACCCGCGCGGCGACGGCTTCCAGAAGCCCTCGGGCTCCAGCTCCGGGTCCGCGTCCGCGTGCGCGAGCTACGGCTGGCTCGACTTTACCGTCGGCACGGACACGGGCGGGTCCGTCAGACATCCGGCCGCCGTCAACGGGGTGTACGGGATCAGGCCGTCCCGCGGCGCCATGGAGAGCGCGGGGCTCGTGGCCGCCGACGTGTTCGATACGCCCGGCGTCTTTGCGCGCTCTGCCCGGCTGGCCGAGGTTGTGTGCAACGTCATGCTGAGGGACGAGCTGCGGGCGTACCCCGACTACAAGAAGCTTCGGTACCGGTTGATATATGGCGTCGAGCCTGAAGACGCGGAGCCCACGGACGCTCCCAAGTTCTTTTCCCGCAAGCAGACATCAAGACAGGAGCCTACGCCTGCGGAGCAGATTATGGAAAAGTTCGTCGCGGCGCTGGAGAACTATCTTGGATGTACGCGCCAGGAAGTATGCATCTTTGATTTGTGGAAAGATACACATCCCGAGGGGACGTCTGACGATCTAACCGAAGCCACGGGTGACATGTACAAGAACATAGTCTATANCTTTGATTTGTGGAAAGATACACATCCCGAGGGGACGTCTGACGATCTAACCGAAGCCACGGGTAACATGTATAAGAATATAGTCTATAACCAGCTATCGCAAAACGTCATCGAACCTTTTCGGCGGGAATATGTTGCACGCCACGGCAAGATGCCCTTTATAGAGCAGAGCACAAGTAAACGTCTCGCATACGGCGCGAGCGTGTCGGGACAAGAAATGCAGGCCTCCTTCAAAGCCCTCGANTTTCGGCGGGAATATGTTGCACGCCACGGCAAGATGCCCTTTATAGAGCAGAGCACAAGTAAACGTCTCGCGTACGGCGCGAGCGTGTCGGGACCAGAAATGCAGGACTCCTTCAAAGCCCTGGGGGCCTTTTCCGGCTGGGTCAACGACGTCCTGCTGCCGCGACCCTCCTCGGACGCCGACGACGGCGTGGTGCCCATCCTCGTGTACCCGCAGACCTGGGGAAAGCCGTCGTACAGGGACGACCTCGGCAGGCTCGCGACGGGCAAAGTCTTCTGGGACGGGTTCTCTGCGTACTCGTTGGCCTACGCTTCTGGCTGCCCAGACTTCACGCTGCCCCTCGGCGAGGTCGAGTTCGACTCCAAGACCACCGGGANACAGGGACGACCTCGGCAGGCTCGCGACGGGCAAAGTCTTCTGGGACGGGTTCTCTGCGTACTCGTTGGCCTACGCGTCTGGCTGCCCAGACTTTACGCTGCCCCTCGGCGAGGTCGAGTTCGACTCCAAGATCACCGGGANGTTCTCTGCGTACTCGTTGGCCTACGCTTCTGGCTGCCCAGACTTCACGCTGCCCCTCGGCGAGGTCGAGTTCGACTCCAAGACCACCGGGACGGCCGAGTGTCTGCCCGTGGCCATTTCCATCATGGCGCCTCGGGATATGGACAGGCTTCTGTTGGCGGTGATTGGAGACCTGGAATTCCAGGGTGTGCTTCGTGAGGTTTCCTGTGGATCATCTCTGTGGAATAAGAGTAAACCCTCTGAATAGAGAGGCGTAGACATGCAGAGCTTTCAAGGCAAGTATCGACAGTTGACGCACGCGGGAAACGGTTGAACGCCGAGTTTTGTGTTCAATGCAAATGAATAAAGCCAGNGAATAGAGAGGCGTAGACATGCAGAGCTTTCAAGGCAAGTATCGACAGTTGACGCACGCGGGAAAAGGTTGAACGCCGAGTTTTGTGTTCAATGCAAATGAATAAAGTCAGATATATACCAGAATAGTCGCTCATACATGATTCCACAACAAATTTAGATCATTGCTCATTTACAAACAGACCAGCCATTCCCATGCCAGTTCCGATACACATGCTCGTCAAAAGGATCTTCTTCTTTTGCCTCCTGCACTCGCTCAGGCCGGTGACGATCTGTCTCGCGCCAGTGGTACCCAGTGGGTGGCCGAGGGCAATGGCACCGCCGCGGGGGTTCATCTTGGCCCAGTCGAGACCCAGCTTGTCCCGGCAGTAGACGGCCATGGTGCCAAAGGCCTCGTTGAGCTCGACGACGTCAATATCGGCCAGGCCGAGGTTGTACTGCTTGAGCAGCTTGGGGATGGCGATGGCGGGGCCGATGCCCATGATGCGCGGGGGCAGGCCGGCGACAGTCGAGCCGACGTACTTGGCGACGACGGGAACGCCGAGCTTGATGGCGGTGGAGCGCTTCATGAGCACGACGGCGGCGGCGCCGTCGGTGACCTGGCTGGCGTTGCCGCCGGTCGTGGCGGGACCCCACTGGGGGAAGGCGGCGCGGATCTTGCCCAGGCCCTCGGCCGTGGTGCCGGGCCGGATGCCCTCGTCCTTGGTCAGGGTGACGGTCTTGACCTCGCCGTCGGCGCCCTTGACCTGGGTGGTGATGGGGACGATCTCGTCGTCGAACCAGCCGGCCTTCTGGGCCTCCTCGGCCCTCCGGAAGCTCTCGGCGGCGTAGGCGTCGACCTGCTCGCGGGTGATGCCAAAGTCCGAGGCCACGTTCTCGCTCGTCCAGCCCATGGCCATCATGGTGTCCTTGGCCTCCTGGCTGGTGAGCATGTTCTCGTCGAACGGCTGCTCGAGGCGGTCGCCGCCCGCCGTCATGGACTCGCCGCCGATGGCCACGCCGACCTCGATCGAGCCGGCCGAGATGGCGTGCGCAATGTCGGCCGTCGCCTTGAGGCCCGAGCTGCAGAAGCGGTTGACCGACGAGGCGCCGGCCGTGTTGGGGAAGCCGGCCGAGAGGGACGCGGCGCGCACCTTGTATGCTGCCTTGCTGTCGGAGACCTGTAATTGAGGGCTGGTTAGCTTTCTGGCATCTCCCGGTCTACCCAGGTGTGCATAAACGTACATTTCCAAAGCAGATATCCTCAACGAGGGCAGGGTCGAAACCCATGCGCTCTCTGACCTCCTTCAGCAGGGCATATGTCATGTACTCGAGCGAGGTGTCCTTGAAACCGCCCTTCTTGCCCTTGCACAGCGGGGTGCGGATGGCCAGTGTGATGACAATATCGTCGGCATTTTTCGATGTGCTATTGAGGAAGTGTCAGCAACCAGAATTGCGCGGCGAGAGCAGAAGCGTCGCTGGAGTAAATAGGTAGGCTGGAGTAAATAGTCGGGGCGGTGGCTGTTTGGTTCCAGCGGGCGCTTCAGAGGGGTTGCTGGACGTACATTTGCGACAAGCTCGTGCCGGGAGCCAGCTGCTTGACAATCGAGGCAATACGTTCGGCGGCCATCTTGAAATCTTGTTCTATTCTTTTTGAGAGTTGTACAACAAGAAGGGAGACTGCTATTCCTGTTTAACCGAAGAGGAATCCGACACTTCATAAGGAACCCAGAAAGGCCGACAACCGTCGCCTCGATCCAAGGGCCCGTGGGGCGACCCCGTAATGCCAACTGCTGGCGCCCCCCCAGACTCCCAGACTTGCCGAGGCACATCGGGCAAATCCACAAATCTGGTTGGTACTGGCCGTGCAGCTCGGCAGATTCCACCGGGCGGGTGTCCACGATCGCTAATCAGCCTCTAGACGTCCCCTAAAGATAATCTGGGGTAAATACAATTCTAGGGATGCGCCGAGGGCGGTTGGGCGGTATGTATGCCGTTGGATTTCTGGTAA
>JACVEI010000035.1:16592-132946 GCA_018115615.1 Pestalotiopsis sp. DP-2020a | reverse complement strand
AAGGCTGGATATCGATCCACCAGTCTGTTACCGAGGTTTCCATCTTACTCTTTAAGACCATTCTTCGATTTCACAATGCCACTGTTTCGCCTCGGGAGAGCGACGTCAATTTGCCTAATACGAGATTGCCAGTGAATCCATACCTGCGCAGCGACAGGCAGTTTCCGAGTATTCGGGCTGATCTAAACCTTTTAGTCGCAGACTACTGTGACCTGGGCCAATAAGATGTCCCTGCGTATAGGGTGGAGTGATCACCGAGCTCTGTAAAAGTTAAGAATTTTTTTATTTTTTTTCAAGGCCTAGCTACCTACCTACTTTGGAAGATGACCAAGAGGATTGTGAGAGTATTCGTAAGGGGCTGAATGTATTGTTACTCACAGCTGTATCTTACCAAGGTTAGGTGATTGAAAAGACGCGTCGGTTGGTATCAATTCCATGCCAAGATGTATACAAGCTTGTAAAGATCAAACAATCCCGGACCTCTACAAGACCGACCAAACACACATACTCTCTACAAAGATGTCGGCGAGAGTGACATTTTCAGATGCAGCTGACCACCTTCTGAACATGAACGAAGACAAATCATGTCTGATCATTGAAGCACGCCAAGCTTCCTTTTCGCTTCCATGGCGCGCTCACCACAACGGGACGCCTTTCAGGGGTCCCCGGCTGCATTTCTCGCATATGGATGGTGGCTGAGCCAGGCAGTGCCAAAAGTCCGCCGGGGCTCCACTGCTTAACCCCGTAACCTGACTGCGTATCAGGAAACAAGCCTGGTTCATCTCATAAACGAATCCCTTCTGATAGGGCTACAGAACGTCTATGAGATTTAAGCTTAACCTTGTTCGCTCTCAGGAAGCTGTGCCTGTCTGTATTCGTCCGGCAACGATCAATTCACAGCCATTTGTGGCAAACTATTAAAATCAGGATTCAGTCATCAGCTGTCTTATATCACTCNCCTGTCTGTATTCGTCCGGCAACGATCAATTCACAGCCATTTGTGGCAAACTATTAAAATCAGGATTCAGTCATCAGCTGTCTTATATCACTCCAATTTCTGCAACTGAAACAAGAAGCCACCGCGCCTTCCATCTTTGTGGCACGTTATTATTATTATCAATATAACCCCAACATCCCGCTGCCGAGCTTGCTTTTNGTCATCAGCTGTCTTATATCACTCCAATTTCTGCAACTGAAACAAGAAGCCACCGCGCCTTCCATCTTTGTGGCACGTTATTATTATTATCATTATAACCCCAACATCCCGTTGCCGAGCTTGCTTTCAGGCACAAAACTACCCGTCCAAACAAACCGCAACTCAACGGCGCCACACCACAAGCAGCAAGCCATTCAGAGCCGTTGCCATTATGGCGGTACGCATTGGCGACGAGCCCAGCCGCGAAGCTTAATTGTTCTAACTCCAGATTCTAGGGGCAATACTCGTCACCACAGCCNCAACTCAACGGCGCCACACCACAAGCAGCAAGCCATTCAGAGCCGTTGCCATTATGGCGGTACGCACTGGCGACGAGCCCAGCCGCGAAGCTTAATTGTTCTAACTCCAGATTCTAGGAGCAATACTCGTCACCACAACCCATGACCGATCTGGGCAGCAACCCGATCGACGGCGGCCAGAGGAACGAGGAGACGCCATTGCGCCAAGGCGCCTTTTCTGAAGCCTGCGCGTGGTGTTTTATTTTCACCGACTGGAACGCATTCTGCCAGGCCTGTGGCGATCTCTGCACCTGCGACTGCTGCGACTGTTCTGCCTGCGACTGCGGTGTTTGCTGCGACGCCGCGTGCGGTGTCTGCAACTGCTGATTGGACATTTTGCTTGTCTGCTTACATGGACATTCTGATGTCAGCGGCTTGGCTGAGCCGCAAGTCGACATTGCTCGCCCAGCTGCAAAGGCGCCGGGCACCACGACCACTTATGATAACGTCTTTTATACCCGCCTTTGTTTGGAATTGGAAGCGACGATACACCTCTTTTCAGGAATCGGGAGGGTGCTGTCGAATAATTATTCAACGTCGAACGACTGGATTATTTGATTGAGGAGACTTCTTGACACCTTTGCAGAGATGTCATCGTCGTGGTCATAGGGCCGAGGAGGAAGATCATTGGAAGAGATGGACTGCACCCACCGGCGACAGACAAGGCCGTGAACCAACTGGACGCTGGATCTCGACATGAAGACGATTGACTACAACACAACCCAAGCGAGGCGTTCTGGGTTCCCGAGCATTTACTTGAGCGGCGGAGATCAGCATCATGTGCTGCAAGAAGTTTGAGCAACTATTGAGGCCGTGATAGACCATATCTTTACCTACACAATAAAAAAGAAATGCCCAGCGTTCATTCGTGAACACGAGAGCAAAGCAGCAAAGCAGCCCGAAGGCGATCAAGGTCAAAATCCTGGATTCCCGTAGACTGTGGCGCAAGCCGTTTGTTTGATATTGGCTTCGTGATTTTCGAAACACGAGTGGGTAAGGTAATATTGACCTCGGAAATGTCGGTTGTCGCAGCCAAGTGGAAACCTATTATCCCGGCAGTGCGCCGAATAACGATCGCTGCAGACATCTCAAGAGTACCATTGNCCGTTTGTTTGATATTGGCTTCGTGATTTTCGAAACACGAGTGGGTAAGGTAATATTGACCTCGGAAATGTCGGTTGTCGCAGCCGAGTGGAAACCTATTATCCCGGCGGTGCGCCGAATAACGATCGCTGCAGACATCTCAAGAGGAACATTGCTTCTTGTTTCATACAGAGGTCCAGCAGCGTCTGTGATCTTTTGTGTGTGTTGTGGTGCAATGCCAAATG
This sequence comes from Pestalotiopsis sp. DP-2020a, assembly GCA_018115615.1. Lineage (NCBI taxonomy): Eukaryota > Fungi > Ascomycota > Sordariomycetes > Amphisphaeriales > Sporocadaceae > Pestalotiopsis > Pestalotiopsis sp. DP-2020a. The sequence continues at coordinate 130,124 of JACVEI010000035.1, read as the reverse complement.
TACCTATGAGGACTGTCGACTGTCACACGAATAAGGACGTGGGCAATCATCAGGTGTGGATCGCTGGTGGATTCTTGCATCTTTGTTCCAAAGNTTCTTGTTTCATACAGAGGTCCAGCAGCGTCTGTGATCTTTTGTGTGTGTTGTGGTGCAATGCCAAATGTGCCTATGAGGACTGTCGACTGTCATACGAATAAGGACGTGGGCAATTATCAGGTGTGGATCGCTGGTGGATTCTTGCATCTTTGCTCCAAAGATATGCTCGTACTTGGCGAAATGTTCTAGAGTTCACTGCGCCAACAATCATACAGACGCGAATTGCAGATCTGCCAGGCTCTTCGGTGCCGAAAAGAAATAGATTCCCGCCACCATTGAGACGCGGCCGCGAGAGCGCAAGTATTGGCTGATAAGGCCCATCGCACAGGCGCATCGCGACGATCTACAACGGTATGGGTATTCCTTCAGGGATCCACTCTATATTCAGAGTCTATTCTCGACCTGAAGGATCGCTGTGGGTCAATTATAGTGTACATCGTCCATTCCTTCTTGTGGCTGATCTTGCGCTCAATATCCGTTACATACTTCAAAGTCGAAACGTATAGATTCAATAGTCCGGCATATGCCCTTTGCAAATCCTGATAACCATGTACGGTTCTGGTAGCGTAATACCACGCCCTCGCCGCTGTCTAACTATTTATCAAATCCGAATAGTCGGAAGTCATTGTGCTTTCCGNATCGTCCATTCCTTCTTGTGGCTGATCTTGCGCTCAATATCCGTTACATACTTCAAAGTCGAAACGTATAATTTCAATAGTACGGCATATGCCCTTTGCAAATCCTGATAACCATGTACGGTTCTGGTAGCGTAATACTACGCCCTCGCCGCTGTCTAAATATTCATCAAATCCGAATAGTCGGAAGTCATTGTGCTTTCCGATAGATATTATCATTATCAATATGTACTGTGGACCATATGAACTCCGCTGAATCATCGTGTGCGCTTTATCTTCTAAGAGTACCAGTAGTTGGGATTCCAGTTGACATAGTCCGGCGTAATAGACTGGAGACTGGCAAGACCGATGTTGGCCCCATCGCCAGCGACCTCGGTCTTCATAATGTCAATGACCTTCTCCACGCCCGCCTGCCCAAACACATTCGAATACATGAAAGGGCGCCCGACGCCGACGGCCTTGACGCCGAGCGAGAGGAGCTTGAGGACGTCGGTGCCGTAGCGCACGCCGCCGTCCGCGAGGATCTCGGCCTGCTCGAAGATGGACGGGTCGTTCTCGTAGATCTCGAGGGCGACCTCGAGCGGCGACGGCGAGCCGTCGAGGTTGCGGCCGCCGTGGTTGGACAGGACGATCAGGGGCACGCCGCGCTCGACGGCGATGCGCGCGTCGGCGGCGGTCAGGATTCCCTTGATGCCAATGGGCAGCGACGTCATGTTGCGGTACTTGTCGAGATCGTCCCAGGTCTGGCTGATAAATTCCTCGCTACATTTTGTTCGTTAGCAAGGCGATTCCCGGGTAATGCTGCTTTGATTGACCAGAAGTCAAATGAAATAGACCACTTACGAAGCCCCAACGTCAAAGCGCTGAGCGCGCTGGCGGCTGGAGCCACCAGGAGCATCAATCGTCCATACGATGGCCTTGTAGCCCGCCGCTTCGGCACGGTCGAAAAGCTCTTGATTCTTTTCATCGTCATTGCTGAGCTTCAGTTGCGCAAACAGAGTCTGGCCTGGTGCTGCCTCGGCGGCGATTTCCTCCATGGTCATGCTGGAGTAGCGAGATGGCTGATATAATGTCAGAATTCTTCATACTATGTTATCCGAGCATGTAGCACTCACAATGTACAGGATCTCGCCGGTTCCTGCGCCCTTGACCAAGCCCATCTCGGCATCAGGATGACCAAACTCGGCTTTGGCGCAAGGGCAGATGTAGAAAGGAGCCGAAAAGTTGTAACCCAGAATTGTAGTCCTATTCAGGTCAGCATGTAAGGCGGCAGGGGTTGTTCCACTTTCACAGTCTTACTGAAAAGAGCTCTGGATGCCGGTGATGTCAACCATCATCCTCGGCTTGAATCGATATCTGTTGTATGCCTCCAGGTTGTTCCGATACGACCACTCGCCGGCCGCTCCATTCCGGTAATACGTGTAGTTGACTATGGGCAGGTAATTTCTCGCTGCCCACTCAAAGTCTGGTAGGCCGACCATGTCGGTCAAGTTTGGCAACTGGCCGACGGGAAAGTCGGCGCCAATCTTGTCGAGTAGACCGGTATCAGGCTCATTGATAAAGACGCGGGCAGCCAAAGCACCGGCAATGTATGCCGCCAAAAAGATTGGTTGCTGCATAGTGATGAACGAGAGACTTGCAGCAATATTATTAGTAGAAAAAATGTTTGTTTGATTGACAAGAGACCCGAAGTCGTTGGAAATTTGGTGAGAAGCTCGTGGCTATATAAGAGGGCATTGACGGAACCTTCCATACGAACGATACGGTCCAGAACAAGGTCTGTTTTTGGCAAGGATATATGGCCTTGCCGGTGTAATAACAACTACTTTTGTCGATCTCCCGTTTTTTCCTCCTACCGGTATCTCTTGTATCAACAACTACTTGCGTTCTGCTATTCTGAGTCGCACGGGTGTCTGCCAGGGTCGTCCGCTTGGCGATATTGGCAGTGGGTCCTCTATAGTCAACTGCCCTTACAGGACTGGCTGGCTGGCTGACTGTGTCAAAAAGTCGCCGGCCGTCAGCCCATAATCAGACGGAAAGGGCCATGCAAATGCCGGGATACGTCGGCTGCACACGATTGTGTGAACCTCATCTCCGTTGTCGCCATGCGGCAGATCCCAGGAACTGGAAATCGAGCCGTACACAGATAACCATGCTACCACGTCTGGCCCCAATGCGACATTCTCGGTTGCCGGAGTCTGCCGACTTGGATCGAGTCGCATAAAACCGTGTTTGGTTCCATCAATCGGCATGGCCGCCAAGATGCAACTTTTCGCTGTTGATACGGATTCACAATACAGCTGTTTGTCGGACCAAGGGTAGCTTGTCTTTTTGCATTGGGACCAAGCGTTACTACGCCCAGAACCCAAAGCAACCTTGTCATCTATACTTCATCTGCAATGAAGGTGTAAAAGAATGATATGCTTTATGCAACCGTGCTCCTAATTTCCTGTGCCACGTAGACCTACGGACCGCCGACGGTCCGCTGAGTTCGAGAACGGGAAACATGGCGAGATAAAAATAGTCACCGCCGGAAAGATGACAATTCGGGAAATGAAAACGTGACCATATAGATATAAATATCGGAATAGCACCCGTCCCGGCCATTCGGACGTCCCGGGCGCAACAGCGTTGCATCGACCAAACCTGGGCTGTTTTTTTTTTTTCAATCATATCCCAACACGACGCCGATGGGTGGGGTGCTTGCGCCTGGCATGATTGACACCTTCCGTATACCACCATTGGTAACCACACCAATGTTGCCTCAAAATAAGCATAAATGGACATCGTGCAAGTCGATACGAGTGCAACTCCGGGAGTGGTCGAGAATTTGGTCATAGACATTTCATTCAACATAGAATTCTTTTTTAAGGTACTGATCAGAGTACTACGTTCTTGAGATCTAGAACGCCGTGATGGGATATTTAATGTATGACAGAATTGGCAAATCACCTTGATCGCGCCATATACGGCCGGCAGTTGTCCATGTAGAAGATCCCCACGACGGTGACCGTACAAATTACGTGCTCGATTAGTTGAATACCTTGGTAGGTAGTGTATGGGGGTTTCGAATGTACAATTTGTTCCAAAACCAACTTCGCTAATGTACATGAGCGTTGAATAATGTAACAGAAAGTCTCACAAACGGTGTTGTTCCTTTCTCTAAACCCGAGTCTTGAATTATTGATATTATTGAGGATTTGTGATAATGACGAAATGCCCAAAGGCCTTTACACCAGATAGACGACAGCTGCGGCCAGAACCACTGCACCGCTGAAGGCAAACTTCTCGGCACCCGCAGTAACGGGAGTCATTGTGCTGGAGGAACCAGAACCGGAGCCAGCGCCAGAGCCAGAGCCGGAGCCAGTTCCAGCGGCGGTAGCGGTAGCGTTCATGCCGGCCGTTGCGGATGACATGGCGGAGCTGACGATGGTGAGAGCAGGAGCGCTGCAAGGAGTGGTGGGCACGTCGGATCGAGTGACGATGTCGTCTGCGGTCGAGGTAACGTTCGGGCACGAGCTGCAGACAACGGTAGTGCTGACACTCGAGCTGGCAACGGCCAGGGAAGCTATCACAACGAGCGTCAGACAGAGTTCGGATTTATGGTTCGCCTGCAAATGAAAACAGAACACTTACCGCCCATGGCAGCCAAGAAAAAGGTAGTCTTCATGATGTTGGTGATGGTTTGATAATTATGATTATTATTATGATTATTGGGATAAAATGAAATGAAATGAAGCTGGAAATGGTGTTTGTCAAATCGTCGAGGACGTCGGTCACTTTTCTAAAGGGGAATGTCTCGGCCACAAATTAAATGTCAAGATCAAAATAAGCAGTGAAACATGTTTATCAGATTTCGATCCATGTCTATCGACCCCATGATTCTCGAACCGATAATTTCCATGCAGATGCCGAACCGAATAAACACGCCAAGGACACGCGCCTGAGCTGGCGAGGAGGCTACACAGTCGTTCGCGCCGGCCCAAGATGATCCCGAGGGATCGCAAATTGCGCATTCCTCCCTGAGCCTCTAGCCATGGCCAGGAGATCCGGAGATGCGTGGATTTGGCAGCGCTCAGGCATGTATGTCAATTTCCACCAACTGTGCCTGGGCAGTCCTTTTGTCGATCGCTCGGATGGCGTCGTCTCCGGCTCTGGGCGTAGTTGAGCTACGAGCTTCTCCTATGTTCTACTCCTCAACTAGGCCCGTCAGGCTCTCCTACTTGCTGTCCTAGCCTTGTATGGCTCGAACGGAGAGCCGACCGCCTGGTGCGCCCTTTTTTACTAGCGGTCTAACTTATAGTCGCCGAGGATCGCCAATTCAAATCTGTAAGCTTATAGGCAACAAGCTTGTCATGACGTTTGTGGGGTAAGGACATGGCGGCGTCCCAGCTCTCCCGAGAGTGGCAGCCAGTGATGGACAGGCTGCGATGCCGAATCGGGCAATGCAGCCCTCATTCTACCCCATATCCTCCACGGCTGGCAGAACATCCGTCCTGTCGCCCTGACTAAAAGAGACTTCGGATGGTTGCCTTTCCGTAAATCGCTAGCGCCTCACTCGGGAGACGGAAGGGGATGCGCTAGTGGTAGATGCAGACGCTGTCGTGAATGGGAGATTGACGCGAGACCTCATGTGGCGAAGTGTCTCTGCGTCTGAACTGCGTCGCGCTTTGAGGCCGTGGGATGAATGTCTGGTGTCAGGGTGTGCGCTCGGCGTTGGGACAAGGTTTGCCACGGCGCAAATGAGATGCGGTCAGCTCGGCAGATGGAAGAAACAAGCTCAACGATCACTTGATCTAAGGATGAGATTGACTGTATAAGATTTGTGTCTTGTTTTATATAAGAGTCAACTATGTTCGAGCATCGTATTCCAAAAAAGAGCTCTTCACCACCATCAGCACTTCATTCCATCCTTGTTTAGTATTTACTTAATACCTAATTCCTTATAACTCCCATCATGTACTACTCAAAGGTCGCCCTTGCCATTGGCAGTGCCAGCCTCGTCGCTGCTGCCCCGGTCGTCGAGAAGCGTGCAGCAATCACTGATGCTGATATCCTCAACTATGCCCTTACCCTGGAGCACCTCGAGGACACCTTCTACCGTGAGGGTCTGGCCAAGTACACCGAGCAGGACTTCGTAGATGCTGGCTACGACGCCACCTTCTACGCAAACCTGAAGGAGGTTTCCAGCGATGAGGCCAGTCACGTCAAGTTCTTGACCGGTGGTCTGACAGGTTCGTAAATCCCAAAACATATCAACAAGATCAAGAAATCACTAACATGTCTTGCTCCTATAGCTGCTGGTGCTACCCCGGTCGCCGAGTGCACATATGACTTCGGCTACACGGACGTGAAGAGCTTCCTGGCTACCGCCTCCATCCTCGAGGGTGTTGGTGTCTCTGCCTACCTCGGCGCCGCTGCCGACATCATGTCCAAGACGTACTTGACCGCCGCCGGTTCGATTCTGACCGTCGAGGCCCGCCACTCGGCCTACCTCCGCTCCAAGCTGGACAAGTCGCCCTTCCCCCAGGCCTTCGACGCCCCCTTGACTCTGGACGAGGTCTACACCCTCGCTGCGCCGTTCATCACCTCGTGCCCGGCCGACAACCCTACCCTGCCCGTCAAGGCTTTCCCATCTCTGTCGCTGGACCCCTCTACCAGCACCCCCATCAAGGCTGGTGACAAGGTTACCTTGTTGACTCCTGGTTACTCTGTCGAGGGTGGCCCCGTCTACGCCGCCTTCATCGCCGTGACTGGCCCTACCTTCGTCGAGGCTACCGCCGTCGACGGTGGCTTCTCCGTTGAGATCCCCGAGGGATTCGCTGGACAGACCTACGCCGTCCTTACCGGATGCAACGAGACCGTCAGCGACGAGACCGTCGTGGCTGGCCCTGCCCTGATCGAGGTACGTGATAATATATTGTATTCGCCACGGGCCGTAACCAATGCTAACTTTGATGTTCCCAGATCTAAACGACTCGTTACTCGGGTGTTCATAGTGGCGACTACGTACTGTACAGCTGGTACTTACTACACGACCAGCGAACAAAACAATAATATATAATCACTAGTAAATCCACCAATGCAATCATTGTATAATGTAAATTGTGATGCAGGTTGCGAAGCCGAATAATTGAAACCATGTGCCAAGTGAAACTTGCACGCGTATTGAAGCTATGGCCAGACTCGATACTAGAACACGATGCCATGCTACTAGTAATTACTTGTCGCGCTGGTATTTTGATTATACAGATGCAGTAAAGTCAAGTCAGGCTACATGCGCGACTTGAGTCACATGTACGTCCATAAGCAAATGTTCAGCATATGTTGGACACAACATCACAGGAGCATGACAAGAGTAGTAAGATCTAAAACGTTTCATTCGTCTACGGACTGATTTATCCGGCCTGTATCGTCATCAACGGCATCAATGTAGAATACATGTGTGGGTATGAGGCATTAGAGGGTGTGAAATATGCTGAACCAAGCAGAGGAAACAATGATCCCGACCAAAACTCCGTCGAACTTTTCAATTCCGAAATCCTGATTCGAGAGGCATTTAGTCAACCTCCTCCATGGTGCTGTCACCAGCGGTGGCGGCGGCATCGTCAGCAGTGGCAGGTGCCTCAGTGGCCTCTTCGGCAACCTCCTCGTCCAGGTTCAGACCCAGGGAGACGAGCTTGTGGATGCGCTCGGCAAAGCCAGCAGGCTCATCAATGGTGAAACCAGAGACAAGCAGAGAGGTCTCAAAGAGGAGCTGGACGATGGACTTGACAGTGCGGTCGTTCTCACCGTCAGCGGCAACCTTCTTCTTGAGCTCCTTGATGATGGGAGACTTGGGGGAGATCTCGAAGGTCTTCTTCGAGCTCATGTACGAGGACATGGAGGTGTCACGCAGGGCCTGGGCCTTCATGATACGCTCCATGTTGGCGGACCAACCGAACTGGCCAGTTCGGATGGCGCAAGGAGAGCCGACGAGCTTGTGGCTGACGACGACCTTCTCGACCTTGTCGCCAAGAACGTTCTTGAGAGCCTTGGCAAGGTCCTCGTACTCCTTCTCCTCAGCCTCACGGGCAGTCTTCTCATCCTCGGTCTCCTCGAGCTCGAAGTCCTTGGTGATGTCAACCAGCTTCTTGCCCTCGAACTCCTTGAGCTGAGTCATGGCGTACTCGTCAATGGGGTCAACGAGGAAGAGAACCTCGAAGTTCTTCTCCTTGAGGGCGTCAAGGAAGGGAGACTTCTGAACGGCCTTGAGAGACTCGCCAGTGATGTAGTAGACGTTCTTCTGGTGCTCAGGCATGCGAGTGACGTAGTCCTGGAGAGAGGTCAACTCGTCACCAGACTTGGTCGAGTTGTAGCGGAGAAGCTTGGCCAGAGTCTGGCGGTTCTGAGAGTCCTCGTGGATACCCAGCTTCAGGTTCTTGGAGAAGGCACTGTAGAACTTGTCGAACTGCTCCTTGTCCTCAGCAATCTCGTTGAAGAGCTCAAGAGCCTTCTTGACAATGTTCTTCTTGATGACCTTCATGATCTTGTTCTGTTGAAGGGTCTCACGAGACAGGTTGAGGGGAAGATCCTCAGAGTCGACGACACCCTTCACGAAGCTGAGCCACTCAGGAATGATGTCAGTGGCGTCATCAGTGATGAAGACGCGGCGGACGTAAAGCTTGATGTTGTTCTTGGTCTTCTTGGTCTCGAAGAGATCGAAGGGAGCGCGCTTGGGGACGAAGAGGATGGCACGGAACTCGAGCTGACCCTCAACGGAGAAGTGCTTGACGCCAAGGTGATCCTCCCAGTCGTTGGAGAGGGACTTGTAGAAGGAGGCGTACTCCTCCTGGGTAATGTCCTGGGGGTTGCGAGTCCAGATGGGCTTCTGCTTGTTGAGCTCCTCCTCCTCAATGCTGGTCTCCTTGACCTTCTTGGTCTTCTTCTTTTCCTTCTCCTCATCCTCGTCATCGACCTCCTCGATCTTGGGCTTCTTGTCATCGTCGACCTCCTCGACGTCCTCAGCCTCCTCATCGGGGACCTCCTTCTCGGTCTCCTTGGTGACGTGAAGGTAGATGGGGTACGAGATGAACTCGGAGTGCTTCTTGATGACCTCCTTGATCTTGGCCTCGTTGAGGTACTCGCTCTGCTCATCCTTGAGGTGGAGGATCATCTTGGAACCGCGGCCGAGCTGCTCACCCTCGGTGTCGGTCTTGATGGTGAAAGTACCACCGGCAGACGATTGCCAGATGTACTGCTCGTCGTCATTGTGCTTGGAGATGACGGTGACTTTGTCGGCGACCAGGTATGCGGAGTAGAAACCGACACCGAACTGACCGATCATGGAGATGTCGGCACCAGCAGTCAGAGCCTCCATGAACTGCTTGGTTCCGGAGCGGGCGATTGTACCAAGGTTGTTGACGAGGTCCTGGACATGCAAGTTAGCAAATGCCTGGTGGTGTAAAGGTTCGGACGGAATTGATTGCTTACAGCCTTGGTCATACCGATACCGGTATCCCGGATGGTGAGGGTCTTGTTCTCCTTGTCGGGGATGATGTCAATGCGGAGATCCTTGCCCGAGTCGAGCTTGGAGGGGTCGGACAGAGCCTCATAGCGGATCTTGTCGAGGGCATCGGAGGCGTTCGACACCAGTTCTCTCAGGAAGATCTCCTTGTTCGAGTAGACGGTGTTGATAATCAGCCCCAACAGCTGAGAAATCTCAGCCTGGAACTCGAAAGTTTCAGACATTATGAGATGTGTGGAAAGGAAACGACTTCTGATAGGAAGAGAGTATTAGCAGTTTGTTTGCTTCTAGAAGCGTTGCGATGGGGATTGCGAGGATGATTTATTCTCGGGGGGATGAATTGAGTTGGACAAGAATGAGGTGCAGAGATTTTCAATGGCTGTGCATGGAAACCAATGGAAACTGCGAGGCTTCCAGGTGGGATGTTTGTGGAAGATTCCAGCAGTGGTTGCAAACAAAGTGACGAGCAGGTTCCAAGGGCAGGCAAGGCAGCAACTCCACACAAATGCACTGGAGCAGCGCGACCAAGCTGGACTGGGTACACTGGGTAGGTAGGTAATGTAGGCGATTGCGAGGGGTCGACCGTTTGCAGGCAACAACCTTCACTGCCTGTTTGGCGGGGTCCGAGGTGCGATTGTTGTCGCTTGAGAGGACTGCCAAACGAGACAGGAAGCAACCAAGTGCCCGCAGCGTATCTGCCCCAAGAAATACTGCCTCCAAGAGTCCTTGCGAGAAGGATGTTCTCCGGAGTGATCAAGACAGAGGCAAGGCTGACACCGGTGGGGGAGCGAGGTATGGATGAGGGAAGCCCGAGCTGGTGATGGAGTGCGTTTGTCACTTACCTAGAGGGTTTGTTGAAGACGAACGGGGGTATCAAGAGAAGTCTGCAAGAACAAAAGAAGCAGGTGCAGTTCTTGAAAAAATGGTAGAGGGAGAATTGGGAATATGGAATGGAAAGCGGAGGAAGTTGAGGAAAAGTTCACAATTCCGTGCTTCTTGTAGGCGCTGGTCTGCGGACGGGCGAGCAGCTGGAGAGATCCTTTAGGCCACCCCCCGGTCCTGTACTATTTCCAAGCCCCAGAGAGAATTCGATGCGATTCCATCAGCATTTGCAGCTCGGTGGCACAAGCACTAAGCCAATCCGGGTTACACCTGTTGTGCTTACATGTTTTCATTGGCTAGATGGAGGTGGCGCGACCCCAGAGCCTGGCCCGAGCTTTCGCTCGCCCGGCAACAAGACCCTGCAGCCTTTTGAGGAATGAGCCGCTTTGATTGGCTTCGAGAGTCAAGACCCTTCCATCCCGTCCACTAATTATTCTCCAAAGTTCCAGAATCGACTGAACGCCGGAAGAGGCTGCGATGGATCGAATGGAATGCTTGCTGCCTTGCATGGTCTTTTGTGCTGCCAATTGCCAACCTACTGCCAGCTTTCTTATGCGACTGCAATGACGCCGGGCATAATTATCAGTATCGCCTTTTTTTCACTTCCCTGCAGTTCACCAGCGCACCATCACTGATTCCAAAGCTCGTGTCAAGGACTCGTGGTTCTGGAAGCTAGTGGCGAGGCTGGATCTCTGACATCCAAGCTGTGCTATCGATAAGATCGACAACGGGACGTGGTGGGGTATCGACTCTGTACCTTGGATCCTCAGCAAAGATCACCAACTGGCGGCAGCTGAGGTGTAGACTGCCCAGTGTGCCGCATCAAGCTTATTGTTTAGCATGCATGTGAGGACTTGTTTGACAAACAGTCAATCAGCGTATCGAAAGTCCGGCGGAACTCAAAATAGAATGCATCTTCCCAGGGCTCAACGCAGCGGCCCCAAGCAGACATGAGCGACGACCAACTTTTGTCGATGTGCAGTAGCTCTATCTTCCAGATTTCGCCCGATTGCCCGACATTTATATGAGAATATGGTTATTTGACGAAGATCTTCCTTCACCTTTGCTGGGATAAGAAATAAAGTACGTCACCAAAACCAGTATCATGACGAGGAAACAGTGCGTTGTAGTAAATCAGCTTAGGATAATGGCATACATTACCTTATTGCAATAGATGTCACAAGTTCGAAGCAGTTAATAAAAATGATGAATTCATGTCTTATAATGATTGTAATTCGTCCCTATACTTACCCTTCATCTTTGGATTGAGACTACTATTAAAGTGAAGAGGAACAAAGATCAATATTTCCAGAATATCAATACCTCGATCTCATACTTACCTCCGTGTTTACATGTATTTACCTTATCCATACTTACCTTTCTCTAGTCAGTAGCTAGGAATGTTGCCATCGTCGACGTCTGTGGCAGTACTTGATTACCGGTCGAGTGCCGAATCCAAGAAATCCTCGCGCTCGTTACTAGCAGAGTAGATTGGCTTTCCTTCGACAAATCCTTCGGCATTCAAGCGCTTAGAGAACTGAAAGTCGATGATGCGGACCGAACCATTCGGACACCTCAGCATATTTCCAGGGTGCAAGTCACCGTGGTAGATACCACGGGCATGCATCTGGTCAATGAGCTTCAAGCCATTCTCAATGTCTTGGGGAGTGCATTTTCTGGTTTTCACGAGTTCCTCAAAGGACTGGCAGCCTTCCATGTACTCCATGATGTAGCCAATCACGCCACGGCCCTTTTCAGTCACAAGACCAATGAACTTGGGCGCGAGTCCAGTTTCAGACAACTCATGGTGATAAATTATCTCCGTGGTCATCTCGGCCTCTCCCGTACCGAAGCAGAATACCTCGTTCTTGTCAAGGGGGAGAACATCAGGAATCTCAGCGATCTTGATCATGACTTTACCGTCGAGCTTCGGATGCGTCGCAACCTGTAGCCTGTCAGTTCGTCGGCCCTCACCCGCCCCCATCTTCTGAGTGTGTATCGAAGTGAACTCGGAGTACTCTGTCTTCATGATGGTGGACAAACCAGGAATGTGATCGATGCCTTGGACACCGCCGAGGAGTCTGGTCGGAATGCCATGGCCGAGGGCCTGGACTGACCTTCCGATCCCCTCCCCTTCTACCACATCCAAGCTCCAGACCTTACAGTTGTTAGATTCTGGAATCATGGAGAGATCGGGTTCTACGCTTGTCATCAAGTCCCATCCCGTTAGGAAGACATCCCTCGGCACCCGGATGTAAACGATTTGCTTATTCCGCATGGCACGAATGGCGAGGCTGGTGGTTGCAGACCCCTTGACAATGGCCAAGATGTTGAGAGAAGCTTGCGATTGGGCCATCTTTGCGTCGGTTGATTTGGTGTGGAATTTTTTTGGAAATATTGTTGACTGTTGATCGAAGGTTTTTGTTGATGAGTGCTATTCGCTTTTGGTGAATGCTGTTTGGTTTAGTCAATTCAGAATCCTCAACTCGTTCCTTCGACGTCTATAAATATTCATTTCAATCGTATTCAGCTGTATGGACTACAGAAAACGAATATGACTGATCAACTACAAACTCATTGTTGGATCATAAACCTGTGCAGAGTATAGGTAACAATCCCCTTGTAATATGGCGCAACTCAAGCTGAATGTGCAACGCACTGCCCTTTGTTATTGCGTCTCTTTCACGCATACTCTGTGGTAATAGTTGGAGACAAAGACACTGAAAGACATTCTCCTTTGTCCTCGAATTCTTACCCGGGACATTGGAAGGGACGTGGCAGAATAAACGCTGCGCAGTATGGCCCCGAGCTGATAGGTCGCATTGGTGAGCTCTGCGCGAAAAGTCTCCCATGGTTCCAAGTCGGTCTGAGACGCGTATTTGACTGTCATTGCCTAGGCCTTGAAGTGATATTTTTCGCGGGCCCGTTTCTCGATATATGAAGGCCAAATATGGTACAGATACTGGCCGATCGTGTAAGGGAACCAGGGAAGAATAACGTTCCCAGTCACCGCACGATCCACAGCGTCTATGCATCTCCGCGCGACATAGTCTATCTTCAGTCCATGCTTGTTCGGGTCTTCCTCGCGTACTGGCCCCGCATCAACAGCCGACGCACGAAAGTTGCCTTCTATCGTGGCTGGCAGGATGAACGTGAATGCGATCTGGGGATGCTCAATCGCCAGCGACTGGAACAGTAAAAGCGAAGCCGCCTTTGTCGCTGCGTAGAGAGCCCTCGTAGGTGCTGGGATGATGGCAGCTACAGAGGAGACCAGCAAGATGGACGGCGAGGAGGAAGTCCGGGTAAGCATTGGAATCTGGAAGGTCAGCGAAACGTCCAGCCCATCGATGCAATAATTATTACTTACAAATGCCAACGCCGAGACCAGAGGCCCATTGAAATTTCCTTGGGTCGCGCGCCCGGCAATGCCCGCGGCTGTCTCTATACCCGAGGCCGTCGCATCTCCCCCTGGCTGGGCGCCGGTAAGGGCCATGATGGGCTGAAGAGCCGAGACGCCTGCGCAGATGTGAAGAGTATCCAAGCCCTGCCATTGATCTAGGAGCATGTCTCTAATCCTCACAACATCATCCGCGTTGCTGAAGTCCGCAACATGCCAAATGCACTGGTTTCCGCATTCTTTGGCGAGAGCAGAAATTTCGTCCCCGCGCCGAGCAACGACGCAAACCCTGGCACCGCGGTCGGCATACTGTTTGGCTGTAGCGCGCCCGACGCCGCTGGATGCTCCGAGGATGAGCACGCGTTCTTGATCATGCTTGATGCGCCTATCTCTTCTTCGCGACCGGGCCGACACCTGGCGACGGATATACAGTGCAGGCAGAGCCAAAGCCAAAGCCGTGAGTGCTGTCCGGAAGACAACTCCACTCTCTACCGTCATGGCTGCACGAGAGGGCTGTTTTTCCAACGGATCAAAGGCACACAATTGAACAAAAAGGGCCAGGTGAGTAAGATGTTTCCATGCACGACAATAACTCCCTACAAGAGAAAGCACCTTGGCACCGGACACGCTAAAACGCCTCGATAAGGGCATAAGTGTGTCAAGAAGAATACAACGATATACAATGTATACTTCCTATGTCTACAGAAATTGAGTTGTCTCACTTGTACACTCAGCTTGACGAAGTCAGAATTGGCAAGAAGATTTATGATTCCGGCTCGTTTAGCAGAACAATTGTGGAATGCTCACTTATGAATTCAAATTCTGACGTGTGTGCCTTACAAGTAAGATCCTTGATTATAAGATGCAATATGTGATCACTTTAGTAAACTGCCTATATACACAGCGATCAAAAAGAAGAATGCTATAACTTGGAACCTTCTTGGTTGACCAAGCAGTACCTGTATCTCGGTTTGCCTGCTTCCAGATCCTTCAGAGCCTGGTTAGCTTCCTTCATCGGTCTCTGCTCAACCCAGGCTTGTATGTTTTGATCGGCAGCAACCTGAAGCATCTCCCTGACCTCGGAGGCAGAGCCGATACTGGATCCGGCAAAATTGGCAGATTTCATAATCAGTGGTGTCGGCGGAATGACGAACTGGCCATCGTCTGGGTTGCCAACGTGGATGAGAGCTCCCCGCCGCTTGAGGAGCGCCAAGTAGCCTTTCATGGGGGACTGCATCATAAAATTAGCTGCGGCTGGAACTTTGCAGACGATTCCTTATGACGAACCTTAGATGACGCAACCGTGGAGATCAAGAAGTCGAGCTGCCCATAGTACTTCTTGAACCATCCTTTGTCACCCTCCTCGGTAGCCAAATAATCGTCAGAGCCCAATTGCAGAGCCTGTTGGCGTTTGCTCTCCCTTCTTGAGATGGCAATCACCTGGTCCGCGCCTAAAGCTTTTGCAAACAGGACACCGTAGTGACCGAGTCCTCCTAGACCGATGATACCGACCTTCTTGCCGGGGCCGCAGCCCCAGCGCTTGAGTGGCGAGAACATTGTGATGCCCGCGCACATCATTGTAGCTGCTTGCGCAGATTCTAATGCGTCGGGGATCTTGAACGCGAAGCGCCCAGGGCACCTGTGGTATGTCGAATATCCGCCGTATCCTTTGTCGCCATTGTGATGGGGACCAGGGTATGTCCATCGAGCTTTTGGGCAGAATTGTTCCTCGCCAGACTCGCAAGCTTCGCATCTGGACTTGCCGAGGCCTTCGCAATTGTCCGTCAGGCACCCTACACCGACGCGGTCACCAACTTTGTGGTTCCCGGCAGCTTTGGGACCGACTCGGACCACTTCGCCTACAATCTCATGACCGACAACTATCGGGTAGGGTGCCGGATACTAGAAGCACATGAGCCACTTCTGACTGTAGACAATTGGTATTCGGGCAACTCTTACCCAACCAGAGCGCAGGGTATGAATGTCGCTGCCACACCTGCATACAGTCAGCTAATTTGCTTGGCCTATTGCGTCTGTCAAGCATACCTACATTCCACAATGTGTGATCCTGATGTCGATATCCGTCTCTTCCCATCTCTTGGGTTCGAATTCGGTCCACACCATCTTGCCCTCTGCGGACGACGGGTCGTGGCCTACCCAACCCTCGAACTTGTAATTCTGTGCTGACATGTTTGCGCTTTGTTGTCTTGAGAGGAACTTATCTTCAAAATCTGTCTAACAAGCTGGAATGATGAGCCGCGATCACCAATATACCGCCAATAGTTGAGACTGTCTCAAGTATCGTGGTCGACACTGTGGGGTTTGTCTCTCCTGCCGAAGGAACCTGTGGGGAATCCCTGAACAAAGTATGGAATGCCGAGGTATGACGCAGGCTCATCTTTTGGCGGCTAACAGCTTCACATTTTTCTCGGTGCTCAATGACTTTTATATATGGGCGTCTGCGTTACTTCCTGGCCAAATATCACCTTGTTTATGAAGCCTTAACCCAGTTGTTGGGCTGTTCACCCAATTAACCCCGTCAAGTCGAGAATATGCAAAGGGAACCGGCATTTCAATAGATCTTGTTGGTTTATCTACTTAAGCCAGCTCGTTGGGTATCTACACTTCTTCTCCGAGCTGAAAATTCCAGTATGTTTCCTCCTATGAACATTCCCCTGTGGACTTCTAAACGAAATCTCATTCTTGCGGCTGCCACTGACTCAGAAACAGTGGGCGGACATTCTGAAAACAATCTGCTGCCGCATCGCTCAAACATTGGCTGGAAACAAGCCACGGATTAAAAAGATAGAGGTTTTGACCAGAAGCAAATGCTAGCCCGGATGTGCACAACCGAAATCAAGTTCTGGGTCCGGGAGAAATTCCGAACGAAAAGGGCTGTACGCCGTACAACTCCGAAAATGTCGAATCCAATAAACGCCGGGCGATGTTTCGCTTTTCAAAAGAAATTTGGAGTACAGTAATGTGGCAAGTGACAAAGTAAAAAGTTGGCACCATTCGCAGGTATAACACATGTTGGGAGGTGCAGTGCTTGCTGGGCGAATTTCAAATGAAATGTGCGGTTGTATGCGCGGGATGGGTACGGAGGGCTGATTTATAAAAGCCGCACGCCCCGGATATAACGATGTTTTGGAAGGTCAAGTACATTCGCTGAAATAAAGGAAAATCGTGACGTCGTCAGTGTCTGTCGGTCTGTCGGTCTGGGGTAGTTGCCTGTTGGGATCGATCAAGTGCCACGGAGTCGGTCGATGAAATATTTAGTCCAAGGGACTACTTGCGTGAAGGGTTCTGAGTAGGACTTTCACATGATCACACAGCAGCCGCAGCCTGCTTCCTTCTTCTTCTTCTCCTTCTCGGAAGGTTGCTGCTGAGGCTCAGGTTCCTCTGGAGCGGTAGGTACTCGGGTGACTTGGATCGGCTGAGGTTGCTGCTGAGGCGCTGGTGGCGGTCTCGGGCTGGCCAAAGGAGTGGCCGGTGTATCTTGAATCCTCGGCATTGTCGAATACGAACTTGTGCCAGGTCGGCTCAGCGTGGGACTCAGCGTCGGGCTCAACGTCGGGCTCTTGGTTTCGGCACGTAGAGGCCATTCGTCCTGCTTGTCCTCGGCCTCGACCTTTGGCAGCTCTGGTGGCTCGGTGAAGCCTTCATCGTTCAGCGGTCGGAATTCCTTGTCATAGACATTGCCGAACTTGCCCTCCTTCTCCCATTTCTCTTGTTGCAGACGCTTCGCGACCGTGGGGAGAAGCTGTTGATCAGGAGGCAGTCGAGGATCCGGTTTGTATGCAGAGATCATCCACGGGGGATCACCTTCAGGCGCCTTGGGCGAGAGCTCTCCAGATCTGGTTGTGGGCCTGGCCGTATTCCCAGAGTCCTTGCCCGGCCCAGATCTCGTCTTGGGACGGCCGGCTGCAGTAGATTTCGCTGTGGCAGCAGAGGGCTTCCTTGCTCCTGCCGCGGGCGTCTTCTTTGGCGAGCCTTCGGTGGCAGCGCGTCTAGGTTGGTTGGTGCCTGCGGCTTTCTCAAGTGTAGCACTGCCGCTCCTCGATCGGGGCTTTGAAACGGCCAGTGAGAACTCTTCGTCTGGCGACACTGAGCCGCCCGTCTTTCGCGCACCCTCGGCTGGGAAAGTGCCGGGGCTTTGTTTAGCAACAGGAATGCGTGTTCCTTTTCCTGCCAGCGTATCGCTAGATATCCAGTACTCGTCCGGGGACTCTGCAATTTCTTGGGGAAGACGAAGATCCCAATCTGGGTTATCCGCGTCCGGCTGTCTACCTGCAGAGATCGATGTTTGCGCTGAATTCTTGCGTGACCTTGGGAGCGGCTGGTGTTCCGAGGCGTCAGTCGGGCGGCGTCCGTTCAGCTTTTCGGTGCTACGTTCCCTTCGCGGACGGCTTTGCGATCTGGGCTTCGGGAGGACAATACCAGCAGCCTGGAGCTCTGCATTCTCAATCTTGGCTAACTTGTCCCTATGAATCCACCTGCTGTCGTCCCTAGGAATCTGCTCTGCATCGCTCGTGTTAGAGAGCCCCCGCTTGTTATCAGGACGGGAAGTGCTTCGACCGCCATTTCGCACTTTTAAAACAACGTTAGCACATAGTCGATGGCGTGCTCCTAATAATTGTCTGGAGTGACTGCAGGACAGGGATTCCTATCCATCAAGGCAGTGGAATTTCCAAGACCAAAAACGCACCTTTGGTAGCAGGAAAAGGTTCGCTGGGGTCCCGTCTTGCAAAAGGGTCGATGTCGTCATAATCATCGGGTACCACACCGTTTGTGGTCTCGTAACCACCCGCGAAATTTCGGTCTTGCATTGGATCCTGTGAAGAGGCAGGCAGGAAGGGTCAGCAAGAGCAAGTCGACAGCGGCAGCTGACATCAAGCAAAGAGATGAATAGAGCCAGCAGCGCCGCGCCAGAGCAGAGGTCGAATGTTGCAAGGTGTGATTCCAAGCAAGGCGCAGAGGGGAGGTAGAGATCGAGGAGCTTTTAGTTCAGAAATAGGTAACACACCTGGTTATATCCCGACGCGTATGAAGACTTCCACCCGGATTCGTTGCCATGGGAGCTGCTGGGAGGCGTCAAGGTAGTAGTACCCGGGGCAGTAGAGGACATGGCAGCCATGTCGACCAGAGCCACCGGGGATATGACAGCCGTCTCGAGATGTGAATGCCAGTAACAAGAAATCCACAGAGACTGGAAGTTTTCTGTTGTTGTGCGAGACAACGTAGGGATTCCTAGGCGGACCAGAGGTTCGCGGTAGTTCGAAAGACCCAATGGAGGTGGAACAGCCTTGTTCGGCCGGGCTTAGGCTGGACAAGAGTGGAGGGGGCGCCCAAGGAGCTCAAGAAGCAGCAGCCCGAGGTGGTAGTAGACTGGAGACTTTTTATTTTGTTGTGTGCGCAGCGATCCGTGTCGGCTTCTGGACTCGTGTGCCTGATGTGCCTCGCCCGGGGATGAAGAAGTAACACGGTAACAGAGAGGGGAGACCCCAGAAGAGCCGAACAGGACGCTATGCGAGGCGACTAGTAGAAGAGATAGTAAGGTCCGCCGCGTAAATAGGTGAGGTTCGGAGGTGCTGGTTTGTAAATATTGAGGATTTGGCTCTGGATCTAAGATGCGGTTTGGCTTTGTCTAGCGTAGGCGGTGGTCTGGAGAGAGCCAAACGGACTGAAGCGGCCTGCTGACTCCAAGTATTGCACCACGATGATTGAAGAATTGATCGGCAGCTCGTTTGCATTCACTCCGATAATGCAGCGTGCCCTTTTCCCCTGGCACACCAGGCAATGCTTGGATGGCGGAGGGCTCGACAATGCGAGCAAAAGACAAAGTGAAGTGGCTGCAGAGGAAGGGGCGGAACCCGGGATAAGATGGTTCGAGCTGAAGGACGGACGGTTCAGGGTGGTGCCAGTGAATATTAAGACCCAGGCCTCGGCCTTGTTGAGGTGGGAGATGGAAGAAAAACTGAAAAACAACACCACGAAAAAGACCGACGACAATCACCTGCACGATAGAAAAGGAGTCTTCGCTGCCCTCTCTAGATTTTGGATTTATTTTACCTACCGAGCGCGTCGACAGATTGAGAAGCCAATTTGCGTTGGGAGCCTATTTTTTTCTGGCCGGCCTGCAATCTTCTGGAATTGCGCTGCTTGCTTGGGCCTTGCCCCCTGGCGGGTCATGCAGGAGACGCCGGGATCCAGACTGCCCACCGAAGCGGGGGGACTGCCAGGGGACCTCCATGCGCTATGGCCATTGCTGCCGGGGGGCGTATGGGCGCCATACTGGATGTGGTTTACCGCCTATCATAACCCTTTTGCTTCTGTAATTACCTGGTTCTCATGCAATCATCACCCAACGCGAACCTGGTCAAATCTCTCGATCATTGTTACCAAAAATCATGGTGATCGAATCTGTCCTCATATATCCAAATCAACTATTGAGGAGATCATGCCAGCTCACCTGTGGCTGGTTCTCGTAACAAAGACCGAAGCCCACATACGCCTGCACATTGCAACCATATGGTAAGACACCAAAACATCTCGCTCCGGTGCGCGTGTATGCGCGTACCTTCTACGGAATTCCGATCCAGCTGCAATTGGCCAACAACCCTTGGCAAATCTAGACAGCATCTCGACAGTCGGTGGGCACAATGGCTGTTACCGAGATCCCTGCGAACCGTTGAGGTGGGTCACAGCTCATCAGTGCAATGTTGTTAACCTAGGTGGTTAGTGAACGCAATTTGCAGAAAGAAGAAGAAAAGGGGCGCCTGAGAAGTGATATGTTCACCCGGGTAAATCATTGTCTCTTCGGGCTCTGTCAGGTCACAAATTCGATCGAGCGACCATGACCTGTCACCGTCACAGTATTTGCTCGATTTCGATGAGCACTTTTGCATCTGATGGTGTATCTCTGGACGATATGGAGTGGCAGTGACACCATTGACACTCGAGTGCCGTAGTCGTGAACGTCTCAACCCGTCCATCTTTGCTGGCGGCAGATCTGCCCATTCAATAGCAGAATTCCGTGGCAACTCCGTGACGGCATTGGTACTTCGTGATACAAATCGTGATACTACTCTGGGCCGTTTACGACTTCACATCTCAAGTGTCCGTCAGGGAAGTAAATACGATACTCCCTCAAACTAGATGGAGACCTACTCACTTATGTGGATAGCAAACCAGAAGGAAATAGAGTGCGGTAAGACGTTCCTATGACGCCCACTTTCTGATGCTGAATACGCAAAAGCTGGTGTTTTCCAGCATTTGCAAGTGCCTCTCATCACGAGTGACGTGAAACCCATGATTGCTGATCAAACATGAGCCCAGTAATCCATACTCGTTATCAACCTTGTTGCTCTGATTTTCAGATAGCTACCGACACAGCCCACCCACTGTCTATCACTATGCCTTCACTAATCGAGATCACCATATATCTTGAGGTTGGCATTCGAATTTGCCCACTCGTGGTGGGTATGCAAAGTAGTAGCCCCAGTAAAATGTATGAGTGAAGATGCAATCCTCTCAGGGTCTATCCTGGACTGACAGGCCCCTGGCTGGGCCTGGATAAGTCGACGACCGACATCATTATCTGAATAAGCCATCGCGTTATTCATATAGGCTAAGCCGGCCACTTTTTGATAAGCCGAAAGTATATCCAGCAAGTTCTGTCTTATATATTGTACGGTAGCCAGGGCATGGATCGATTCTGTGGAATGTTAGTCACCAGTATACGTTGTATCCCTATGACCCTGTTGGCTATAGTCGAGTCTCAGTGATCTCAATCAGTCAGGACCTTGCTTTGAATCAACACAACTATAGCATATGGTCGAGACTTCGCCAGCCGTGCTACCAATTTCTTATTATGCCTCAAGGTCGCAGCACAGTATAGGTCCTTGTTTGTCGAGATTCAATACTTCAATGATACAACATGGAGACTTGAATAAACAATTCTCAGATTTCGTGCCATTGATTTGACAGTAAGTTTTCCAAAGAATTATTATCTGGACTGTCTGCCTGTTTATGTGTAGGACAAAATTCTCAGGGTCGTTTTCCTGGACATCAATATGGTACTATACCAATAGGCTTATACACAGTCTCGAGACGTCCGTAAGAGCGTGTATTGGTTGAGAGGAAATCAAAATGGCAATGCTACACAGTTTGAAATTTGAACGTGCCTGAGGGTCGTGTATCATCGACACTGCTTTCGTATTTTCGTACTCTATGAATTAGTAATGAGCAGAAATTTAATAGTTCTGTCGGTCCGACAGGAACTGAATAGGCTCTTGGTTTAGCATTGTCAAATCTGACCTGCCCGATAGAGCCCTTTCGAGATCGCCTCTTAATTCATTATCTCTCACAGCTTTCAACGTCATTGGTTTGTGCAAAGCATAGTGACGGCTATGCTTGAAATCATGAGACAATGCGTCATATGCCTGCTTTCATGTTTAATCTCCTGGTGTGACCACGCATCACGACGTGGTACTGGTTAGAGCCACTCTCAGTCACTGACCAGACATGAACACAAGCTCCTCAAGACCAAACGCACCGACAACTCGTATGGGCCAGAGTTGTTCAACAGCTACCCAGGTATCTAGCTGGGAAGGTCGATATTCATTTATTTCAAGGTCGGCAAAACTCGCTCTCGCGTTATATGATTTCCTGGCCAGTATCTGGCGCATAATTATGACATTCCTTTCACTCGTTTACATACTAGAAGCAAAGGTAGGTGGAGTGCTCATCTACCAATCAACAGCATGAATACACAGGTAGGCTTCAAAATCTAGATTAAGAATGATTAGATGTACAGATCAAGTGCTCCAGACGCTGACAAAATACTATCAACCGTATCTTTGCCTGCCCATCTAGACGACATGGCCAGCAGTAATCTCTGGGCAAAAGGAGCGAGAATTTGAATCCGGCACGCGGTTGACAAAGAAAGTGAGACTCCGCTGATACCAAAATTTGCGCCCGCTTGTCCGGCTACTATAATACAATGTTGATTGAAGCATATTTTTTAATTTGATTACGAGGACAGACAAGTATAAATGGTTTACGAACACTTGAACCAAAGCATACTTGGCAGAGGATTAGGTATAGACAAACCATCAAACTCCTCAGAGAGTGTTTCTGAATCACTGGTAGTATAAGTGGTGGTCACTTGACCTGGAGGACCCGCTGCCCAATTACCAGCCTGAGAAATGACGTGGAGGGGTATTGCGCATCTGATACAGCGCGGGGAAGAGCGGTGATGCATCCTGGTTTTCACCCCTACTTCGGTGCTGATTGAATATCGATCTGAAACATTCGTCTCTATCTTTCCGTCCGTGGCAACGAGAAAGCTTGCTTTTACTCAGCTATGCGTACGAGGCAATCAATCATAGATCACAGTCTCTGCCCTCGATCGCACGATTTTGCCGTCTTGGTCGGAAGCCCGGTCAACTTGTTAGTATAAGTGGGCTGTGGTGACCAGATCATCTGAGATCGTGTGGGTAGGATACGGCGCTTCGAGACGTTCCGAAGCAGGGCAAGTCCAGCCAATGAGAGACACGTACCGGACCCTCAATGGACCTTACAGTGGAGGCACTTAACGCGTGCGACCTATGGGCTTATGGCGGGGGCCATCCTCTTACAAGTGATTGGGTGGGCCTCTGCAGATGATCGTGAACAGTGGTTTGGTGGTGTGGTGGGCTCGACAATATGCCCAGGCGATGATAATTCAACTCCAAGCTGATGTATGAAGTCGATTCTCACTACAATGTTGCAAAGCCGAAGGACAAGAACCAGTCGCCTGTCTAGCTACGTCAGATGCGAAGTCAGTTGGGCAGTGCGTACGATTATACGGTCGGCATACTTTGTAGATTGTAGATAGACGTGTCGACTATGTGACGACCATGGAGCAAGGGCGGTCCATGTTGTTGTAGCCGTGGTAACCACAAACTCACCGCCTTCCATCAACCTGAGGGACCGACTTGCAAGGCATATTTTCGTAGCTAGGTGATACTTGGAGTGTAGGGTGCAGATTCGCGAACTGCACATTGTGAAATCAGCTGTTCAGATCTAGATGGTTTGGCAGTCAAGACAATTATCAGTTCCAGAAGTCTGCAGAGCTCTGACGATGATGAATCTATTCTTATCTACGCCCACGATACTCCGTATAACCCACCTTCCTAGCGCCAGTAATACTACGGTGGTAGACCTCGCTACGGCGGCATTTTCAGAGAGGGGGAATTGATCGTGGTGGATCTAACTCGCTTGTTACACGATCACAGCAATATGATAAGAGGTCATCAAAATATCAGACAAACTCTTGCTTTGTGCAGGCTACCGTGTGCCAGAAATTGCCTTCCGATCCTCTTCTTTGTACTCTCCAGCTTCTATCCATCCTTCTGAAACCAAAGATCAAAGAGCACGGTACGAGTTTCCCTGGCAGATGTTTTGCAGCGAATATACTCCGTACTGCAGTCGCCGATCCACTCCGGGTGGGTGGAATAAGCGAGGCCGCGAGGTCGCAGCGCGCAGTACTTTGTCTGGAGTATGTACAGATTATTTACCCCTCCCCCACCATCTCGAGTGATTGCCCTCGGCCAGGAGAAGATCTGACGATAGGTAAGATGGAGAGGACGACCACCAGGCCTTGACGGTCCAGGTTCTTATTGTGCGGTAGTCGCTGGTTCTCTACTTTCACCCTCTGTAAGAGCCGTGCTTGCCGGTCTATTATATCTACTAGCAAGGCAAAGATCTCAGCTGGACGATGGTGGTCTTTTTTTTCGATGCTTTCGCGGCTTTATTAGTCCTGTTGTTCCTGCACAACTGGAAACTAAAACCCAATTCACCGCCAGATATGGCATGGTTGATGATCTACGCTACCTGTACTTGGATGCAGCTAACCTAGTCAGATCTCGGCCATTCCTGCCTCTAGGTACTCAAGGATCAAGAAATAGCCCGAAAAGGTGACTGAAGAGGGCGCCGGTACAGAATTCCACGGACTCTGACTGAACTCTGCCGGCGAAACTGAATGGGCAAATGATAAGTCCCTCAATATGCGTGAAATCAGCGTGCATTTGCACTGTCTTTCTGCTCCTATTCGCTCGTAGTGCTTTGTACGTCGTCCATACTTGCATACAACATGGCACGTATCGACTCTGGAGAGGAGACAGCGCCGACTAGCTGCTTCTTATTCCCTTGTCGATGCTACCACACTACCCAAATCTTCCCCAGCTTCGCTGCCAATTCCTCTCTGTCAAAGAGGCGTGCCTGAAGCCAGCAGGAGGCTGAACTAGATCGTCGGATCATTGTATAGGTAGTAATCAGACGGGGCTCATTGCTGATCCTGCTAGGAATCCTTACAATATTGTGCTGCCCACCATTATGCTGATGGTCCTCGTACTGAGCATGCTCAATAGGGATTGGTACCTGCTTTCAGAGAAGTAAACGCTAAGCTCCCGTTGAGGCATGCATCCCCTCCATCATTGACCATATGAGCTATAGTGCAACCACATCACGGCCGGCAGAATGTCCACTTCAACCTATAACAGTGCGAGTGCCAGAGAGTGGTGTGACCCGACTGCAGACCTGGAAGTGGCCGGATCGTGGGATGTTAGTAGCCGCCTGCCATACACATTCTCTTGAATGTTTTGTGTTGCTCCTGATCACCTTTTCGAAATCTATAATGCGTGACCATACGTTTTCGCGATTCTAATGTCACCTGTGCCGAAGACTGTGGGAATGACGCTGTGAGTATACAACTTATCATAACTTCGTCGATTTTCCTTTTTGGCGTCGTTCGTCACGGCGAGATGTTTGGTCTTGTTTGTGGAGCAGTCAGGCTCTAACAAGTAATGACAGTCAAGACCAAATGACATCCTCTCTGCGTAGGTAGATGCTAACGTTGCTGTACGATGATGGCCCGCAGGTCCGTTGATTGGATGCCTCGATTTATGTGTGAGTTGCGAGAGGTTCACCCGCATCAGATTACACTCACATATGCCAGGCGAGCCAGGGAATGCGGAGAATACAAGGGATTTATTGGGCCACATCATAAATCGAGGCCGCGAATGAGTTACCTTGTCCTCGCCTTTTCGAAGCAGATACAACTTTTATCCTGCCAGCACAGCACAGCACAGCAGCAAACTGCATAGCATTACATTTCAGATGAAGTACAATCGACCAAGAGGGTCGCGGAGGTCGTAGGAGGGGAGAATGAATGATGTGTTTCGAGAAGAACGATCAGTCCAAACGGTGGGTCATGTAATGCTGCCATCGAATAGCAATACTGGCTTCTCTAGCTGCATACATCTTTACTAGTGTTTTCTGTTTCTAGAATATTGTCCTGCCGACCTCGCTTGGTGCCACGAGTCGTATTGGACAGCGAACAACATGGAACGATTCAGATTTAATGGCTCTCTCGGATTGTGTTGCGATTTCCAACGGGGCCGTGATTGACGAGCTCCGCGATCTTCGCGGCAATATGGTCACACACACGAGAAGCTTGGAGGCCATGTTCCGCGCCCGCAAGGTGCAATCCGGTGTGGTATGCTAACCTTAACCAGGCCGCCCAACCGTTGTGAAAATATGACCAGCCACCTTGACATCCAAGGCGGCTGCCAGGTCACGTTGGGATATCCTGTGGACCTGAGCAAGAATAAGTCCTCATCTCTACCTCGTGAGGAAGATCATTGTTTTGCATAATGTTGGGCAGTCTCATACCTGATACCAGACATTCCCAACCTACACTAGAACTATCAATTGAGGGCTTATGTGGCAGCTCACCGCGATCGCCATACCTTGGCTCTGCGATCTGATTGTCTACGATTGCCGCAGGAGGTACCGCAAGAGGTGTATATTCATAGACGCTGGAGCTCGCATTCCCTTTGTCAATTCATATATTGTACGCTGTAACATGACCGTTCTATTTATCAAAACAGAAAAGGAACAGCCGAATTCTACTTGAAGTTGCAAATTGGCAGCAGACCTCGCAACCTCGTCAGGCTGGTCCATTATTACAGTCGGTCGACACAACACATCCCAGCAGAATTCCGTCGGGCTGATTCGTGAAGTTTAACCCATTCGCCTCCCATGCAAACCCCCATCAATGCCATTGCCACTGTCCAACACTGGCCGCTACCAAGCCACCGATAATCTGTATCCCGCGAATTTTCTTCTTCTTAATAGGTAACCAGGGTAGGTAGGTATCAAGAAACAGCAACTTGTAGGCGAGGTTTGTAACCTCACGGCGTAATGATTAGTCGCGACACGACACTCCTGCGTTCATTGACATTTGCCTACGTGCCAATCTTGTTATTGAGTGCGCCGCTTCCGCTGAGGTGCAATCTATCCGAATTGAGCACAGCAAACTTGGCAACCTTGGGCCGCCAACCAAGACGAGAGGCGGCATTGCTGATCAGGTCTGGAACGACAAATATGCCGTGATGATTCAAAAAGCCACCAGTGTTTACATCTGCAATTTACCCATGGAGCAATCCGTTATTCTTTCGATCCAGAGCGAGACACTGGGACTCCAATTCTGGCAAACCAGATCGCTTATCCCGACTTTTCAGCTGCTGAATGACCCAAGCGGCGAATATAACATAAGATCTCATCGGCACAAAATGCACGTTCCCCGGCTGGACGACAAGCCGTTCTCTGCTGCCGGGTCAATTGTAGAGATGCTCCATTGCTTCTGTAAAATCTGCATTGACGTGATGGTCCATGGAATTAATAAGACAAGATGCCGAAGTCTCCCTCATCAATCACTGGTCAGCACGATTCACGCGCTGTATGCCTACCGTCCAGCATTACCGATCGACGAGGTTTCAGTGTACGCAGGCAACTGAGTGTTCACTGTTCCGTCCCATGGCGAATTCCCCCGCGCTTCAGCCCGCCACTTGATCGTTTCGGAGGATTACCTACTCAAACTAGGTACTCTACAAAGGTCACCAATGCTCTTCGCAGACACTATTCACGGCAATGGCAATGCTGTGGTCAGGTTCTAGATGGCTTTATTATCGATAGCTTCTTCTTGGCTTTCGCGATGCCCACTCCGACCTGTGCTCACTGTCCGTCCCATGGAGCACAGCCAGCATTCGAGGCACTGTGTCCGGAGGCGACCGGAGCATCCGTCATTGGGTAACTCGGCAGCGCGTGTATGTACGGTGCGCAATACTACCAGCTGCATGACCAAGCGACCTGCATGGTGACAGAGTAGTATAGCCGTCGTGTCACCAGGGGATTCCCACGCCAGCACCGACCGAGGACAACCGCCGCCGCTACTTGACACTGCACTGCGCGCTACACCCCACTACGGGATCGCCCAGCGAGGGCGCCATCTCCTGACCGTCTACTGACAAAAAGAGACGATCGCTCCTGGCAAGCCTGGCATCCTTCTACGGCAGACCACTAGATACATTCCACATGCCCTCAGCTCATCACAAGGGACGGATCGAGAGCGACCTAGGCGACAGGCATGCGCCCGCCTCCCCGATGATGATGATACCAGGTTCCACGTTCGTTCGTCTTGGCCCTATTAGAAGCCGCTTATAGAAGTAGGAACAGTAGTAGGCAATGTGCGCAGGCAGGTAGCGGTAGGTTAGGTTATTTGCGCGTGAGGGCGTCAAGCCCCGAGGCGGCGAGAGAGCACAGTCATGTAGCCTACCTACTTCGTACATCGTACGTACCTTGACGCTTAACCTGGCCTGCCTGCGATCAATTGCCAATGAGTGTTCGAGTTTCTAGGTTCAAAGAAGCAGGGGCTCATGTCAGGAAGCTTGGGGGTGGATACTGCACGGAATACATGTACGCACGCTGCGAGTGCTGCGGAAGTACTCCCAACAGGTACCGACCTGAACCCCGAGGGCGTCGACAGGGTTTTTCAGTGAGTTCCAATAGGGCGCTGGAGCCCGTCCTGTTGGCTGGCCCCTCGCCTGTGTTTGTGTGGGCGGATCGCCCCATACTTGGCTGTACCTACTACACTACGCTGGCTGGGCTGGGCACTCGCCGCCCGCTTATTACCTCCTCAATTGAAAGACATCAACGTTGCCCATGTCCTCCGTCCGATCCCATTCTACGTTAAGGCATTAGCCCGCCCAACTGCCAATCCATACACCTCCATTCCCGTCACGCAGCGGCCAACCTGCCATTCTTCCAGGTTCACGTCGCTAGTTGTCGATGCCTGACTGACCCTGAGGTCATTCCCTCTCTTCCACTCCCTTTCTCCCGTTCAGTCAGCCCAGATCAAGATTTTGACAAGAATCACCCGCCCATCCAAATAAGCTCGTCTTTTTGAACTCCGTTGGGACCGTCTACGTGCGGGCCTCTTTTCCATCATTATTCTATATGGAAGTCACATCTTAACTGAATGTGACTCGACTGCTTCGTATACATCTTTACTTCAGTCGGGCTTGTCTTTCCCGCGGTAGTCTCAAATACATACCTGCAACACAATAAGCCTGTCTCATCACCGAGCGCGATTTACCCAAACGCTAAAACACCAAGCGTTTTATCAATACGTCTTGTTTTGCGACAACTTCTCCCAACGCTGCCACCGCCGACTGGTTCGCGTCTGCGCAGCAATTGCCTGGGCTCAGGATAATCATCATTCTGCGTCTCTACCAACACGGAGCTGACTCTTGCGTTCGCTCATCCGCCTAATCATCATGTTTACGCTGCCCGAGAACCCATATGCCGTCCTCGATGTCGCCAAGAATGCTCAAATTCCAGAGATCCGGTTGGCCTACCGGAAACTGGTACTCAAGTGCCACCCGGACAAGGTAACGGATCCGGCGCAAAAGGCCATCAAGGCGGAAGAGTTCCAGAAAGTCCAAAAGGCTTACGAGGTTCTCTCGGACGAGACTGAGAGGCAAAAGTACGATGACATGGTGAGGGCCAACGAGCTCGAGAAGGATATTATGGAAAGTCGCCGTCAGCGCGATCGGGGAGCCACTCCCGGCCGCACGCCGCCCCGTTCATATGATTCCGACTATGCTAAGAGTCCTCACTATGCGGTGCACGTCAAGCCCGAGACTCCATACAAGACACGCACCGCGGAACCACCCCAGTTCAAGAAGTCACAGACTTGGGCGGCCCCGAGTAGTCCGTACGCAAGTACTCGTACGCCGCCACGATCGTTCGAGGAAGTAAACCAGTACAGCAGCTATGCCGACCCACGGGATTCGCGTGACTCGAGGCGATCCAAAAAAGCGTCGTACCCTGACGAAAAAGTCTCATCAAGAAACGAGGAGGACCGGAGGAGCAGGAAAAAGAATGATGAAGATTACGAACGTATGCAGGAGAAGTTGGAGAAGAGTCGTCGGAAGGAGGAGGCTGCCTTGGCGGCCGCCGCGAAAGAGACGGAAAAATTGCGAAAAGCGGAAGAAAAACGTCGCAAAGAGGAGAGGAGGAAGCCGGAGAAGGTTCGTGACTCGGAGCGCAAACGGGACATCGAGGAGAAGCGGTCTCGTCATAAGCCCGCTTTTGTCGAGGATGACTCGGATCCCCTCTACAGCACTCCCAGCAAGGAAAAGAAGTCCAAATCCAGCAGTCGCTCCAAAGAGGTTCCAATTCCGGTCCACGTTCGTGAGGTGCGCGGCGAACCGAGAGATCCGAGACAGGCCGAAGAAGTAGACAAACTTGATGATACCCTCCAGTATGCTAGGCAGTATCTGGAGACATCAACGGGCAAGCCACCCAGTTTGCAACGCAGCAAGACCTATGCTTATCAGCCGCCTCCGGTGGCTACACCTCCCCCGGCACACGGTGGCGTAGCTCCCCCGCCTCCAATGCCGAACATTGGGGCGAGGATGTACAGCGAGGAGGACGATGAGCCCGTGCCACGATCTTCGGCCCGCCGCCGCATGTCGAATGAGTCACCCAGAGTTCGGATGGACAAGACGTCGTCTTCGTACAAGAAGTCCTCACGGGAACCCGAGTACGTGGCCGAGTCCGCTCGACCGATGCCCAAAATGTATCGGTCGCAGACGGAATATCGACCCGTGTCGGGTATCTCGCCTGGGCTCAGCCGCACGACGACCTGGGCGGGCGATGATGGACGTGGTCGGCAAGCCGACTACTTCACTGAAGAATCCGAAGATGACTCTCGGCAACAAAGACGTACCCGCAGAACTCGATCTCCCGACGAGGTTGCCAACACGTTTACATACAAGGTCGAGAATGGCCGGACCCAAGTAAAGCCGCGTGCTGTGTACGCGGACGACCACGCTACCAGTCGCAAGTACGGCAGATCATCCTATTACGCCCCCGAGGCCAACATGGGTCGACCTCTAGATCAGCGTCCTGCCATGCCTACCCATTCCAGCTACAGTGGTCAGCATTTTGGCAAAGTCAAGACATCGAAAATGTTTGACGCGAGCGATATCACTTATTCTCCCCATGCCGCACAAGCATATGGCCCACGCGAACAGCCATACGGAGTTGCCTAGGGGGATACTCCGTACTCTTCGCCTCGATTCTATTTTGAGACGTGGTCTATCAAGCTGTGAGGGATGATGCAGCCTGTCCAGACATGGAGGTTAGCATCGTTTCAATTTGTACCGTGTCTCGCAGGCTTGTCAAAGTTGCGCGATATCTTGTGGCATGGTCGTGGATGCTTGTTAAATGAGCAACACGACACGGAAGCACAAGTTATCCGTCGATTCTAGCCGCCAAGAAAGAGTAGCTGCTGAAGGGCCGAAAACACTGTCAAGCTGCAGACTAGGACACCCGCCTCGGAAGCAGTACAGCATGGATATATACAACGTTCAGCTCCGACATGACTCATCTGAGTCTCGATGAGCAGCCACGGCTGTCTGTCATGGCCTTGTGAGGTTCATTTCAGGGCCTGCATGGCTGCCCAGAACGCCGTCTTATTCAGACGCTCATCAGCTGCTACGAATCTGATCAGCCCCCCTCGCCCGACACACTCTGCTCCGACGCATCCACGGCAAATGAATCACTCACGCATTTCCTTTTGCTCTTTTGCTATCTCTTACATTTTTTCTAACAGCACTTGCGCTCGCCAGTACTAAACCAAACATACAACAACCTATACACATTTATTGCATACAACGTCGGCTGGGGATATCTTGGGATGGTGTCATGAGTTTTTGGGAAGTGGAGCTTGGATTGATAATTTGTTTTTGGTTTCAACGCGGACCCCTCCCCATTTACGAGGCGTTATTCTGCCCGGATTGATAACACTCACTTTTTCGATGGGTTTGAGATGGAAGTGTGGATTTGCTGGTAAACGAGTGATGGATGGAAATGTGGACACAGAGTATGATGAAATCGGCACCGCCTGAAGAGGCTGGCTGATGTATTTACGACGAGACGACGGAATTTCTAGGATAGTGGTCATTAACGACCAATGTCAGGTGCCCCTGACCGCAATCCATATCTGATGCGCTGCGTCAAGGTACCGATCATCCCTGGGGTTGTCTCCCCTCCCCAAAGTGACTGTGAACAAGCAGAAAGAAGTCGAATCGGCACGATTCTTGTGTTATTGAAATACCTTGCAAAAATGCTACGAGGGTATAAAGGGGTATATATATATCCAGATGAAAATGCCTGGGGAACAGGAGTCCAGGACCTAACGACGGAGCGAGGATATTCTAGAATTCTTGACTCTCAGCAATCTAATAAAGCACAAAATCCCCCAAACACGACATCTCTAAACTAGAACATAGAGCGAGCAGATCTGTTTGTTTGCGATTAGCAAGGCGCGCGGGAGACGGGCGGGTGAAATAACATACCAAGCTCAAACCCATGACCATACTGCACCAGAAGACGACATTGTTGGCCGTCTTTCTGTTCCGGACCCATTTTGTCTTCTGAAATACTACGAGAGGCAGCTGCAGCATCTGACACACGAATCCGTAGCCCCTCAGCTTCTTCGTGATACAAGCCATGACGATCTCGTGCCCAATGGCACTGATGAGAAAGGTGATGACGGTGGCAAGGCCTCGACCGATCTTGGGTTTAGACGTGGCATAGATGTGTCTGCGCAGGAATGAGTAGACAGGAACATTCCACTCTCTCGAGAATTCCATCCAGTCTGTGCTGTTCCACCAATCGGC
Organism: Pestalotiopsis sp. DP-2020a; assembly: GCA_018115615.1. Lineage (NCBI taxonomy): Eukaryota > Fungi > Ascomycota > Sordariomycetes > Amphisphaeriales > Sporocadaceae > Pestalotiopsis > Pestalotiopsis sp. DP-2020a. The sequence goes on along the minus strand of JACVEI010000035.1, from coordinate 97,532 downwards.
GTAGAAGTGGCGATCTGCAAAGTACGTGATCTCGGCAAAGGCTCCGAGAACGTACTCAAAAATGACCAAGAAGACGAGGAGGAACGTCAGCATGAAGGGGAAAAGCAGCCAGGAAATAGTCTCGGCGAGAATCAGCAGTCTCTCGGTGGCGGATGCGACCAGGTCCAGGCGCACACGAGACTCCTGCAGGACAGGCAAGATGAACTCTTCCGAGATGATGGTCAGCAGGAAGATGCAACCAAACGTGGCTACAATCTTGGCAATGAGCGACGTCCAGTTGATGGCCGTGGTGCGCGGATACTCCAGTTCGTAGCAGAGGGTCGGGCATAGCAGATAGTCTCCATAGTTGGCCCAGGTGAGGTTACGTGGGTATGTAATGTTGCCAATGGGACTGGTGAGCTCGCGCGCGAGGTCTTCCCGCAACTGGCTGATGCCCTCGCCGTCCGAGTCGCTGTCGTGTGGCTTTCCGTCATGGGCCAACGCGCCACCGGGGTTCTCGACGCTCGGATACTGGTAGGCGGGTTCCTTGGAAGCAGTAGAGGGATTATCCAAGTCGCGCAGGCGCTTCTCCGTCTCTGAAAGATGTCCATTGTAAAAGGCATACGAATGCATCTTCATCAAGAGCACCATGGTGTGCAGCACCAGAAATACCTGGGCTGTCCACGTCCATTGCAGCAAAAAGGGAATGGCGATCCAGAACGCCAACCATACCGCCTGGTAAATGCTCTGAACAGCCATGCCGCCTTTGTCCCAGGTCATGCCACCCTTGCTATCCCTGAATATCTTGTGCAGAGGCAAGCTAACCGCTGTGGTCGCCACCATGAAGAAGTCAGCTATGGCCAAGTGCCAAAGCTTGACGGTGAAAAGGGTCCATATTTGGAATCTCAGGGGAAGTCCTGTGTCCTTGATGTTGCGCAGACCGGTCGTGATGGCCATGATGGCCAGGCCGATCCAAAAGAGGTTGAAGAAGCCATGGAAATCTCTGTAGTCCGACGTGGGATCGAAATGCGACACTCGAGAGGTGAAGTTGACCGTGGGAAAGAGTCGCCGCCGCTGCTCCGCGCGTACCTGCTTGCGCGCGCTCGACAAGGCCTTGGTGGACTGAGGCGCGTCCTCGGCGATGGGTGTCGAGCGTCCGCTGGACAAAGAAGCATCAGTACAAGAAACAAATGGCTTGTCCGAGTCCAGAGTACTTACCTAGTCGCCCCGGAAGGGATATCGTCTACCCCTGGAGCTGCCAGCAGTCCGTTTGCGGAACTGCTGCTGTTTTCTCGGACCAGACCTGACAGTTGCACATGTTGAGGTTTTCGGGGCCTGGGGCGAAGAATATGGTCCTGCTCGCCGTTGATCGCAGCGGCCTCACTGCCTGTGGAAGCCATGGACAAGGACTCTGGGCGAAACAATATAGATCGGCGCGAGGATTCGAGTATGCCAGTCTGGTTGAGTTGACACCAAGACCGTTGTTTTAATAAGTTGTGACAGATATACGATTCGTGACGGCAGGCTCTCTACACAAGGTATGTAGGTCGGAGCCTAATGCAGGAGAAGGGGTTAACGGGATGTTGGAGGGCCGACTATCTCGGGGGCCACGGTGTCGAGGAGAGGCTCCTAATGTTTAAACCATCTGATGAGCAGCAGCAGCACTGAGCCGGAGGCAGTCTTGGCGCATGGGTAACACTCAGGAGGTTCGATTCGTCGGTCTTATGTAATTGCTGTGGATATACAACGAGGATGGAGGAGAGTCTCTTCAATTGCGTCCCACATATTGCGGCCCCCAGAATGACACCCGTCAATTAATAGCAGTCACTGGTGCTTGGACAGGGATCCTTGCGGCGGTTCAAGCACTGAGCAGTCAGCAGTCGCCAGTGCGCTGCGACTGCAGGCCAGTGCACCAACGTACCTAGGTAGGGGCGGATTACTTTCGCTACAGGTACGATCTACAATCACTAAGACGCGACACAAAGAGAATGCCGAGCCGCCGTCGGCAACTACGTCACCTGCATGTATGAACCCGACTTATCCTTTTCGACAATCGACCAGAAGCCTAAAGAGGTCATGGCAATACGTCAGAACCTTTCCTTGGACGACGTCTGTCGCCCAATGTAGAAAGTCACCTGCCAACGTGATTGAGCTTTTCGGGAAAAGATCGCATCTTGTGCCTGCGTCGCGCAGCGGCGGTGTCATCCTTATCAAGTGAGCGCGACTGGCCATCAGCCGTGGAAGCCGTATGCGCCGTACGCAGCCCATCACAGCCAAAGTCCAAAAAAGTATCGCATCTGTCGTTACATCCAACATGGCAGCCTAGGTACTGCTTATAGCCATCCCGGCATCGTAGGTGGTGTGCAAAGAGGATGCTGACTTGATCACGATATATTTAGCTTCCCCAAGTCCTTTGATAAGAAAGGATTTTAGCCAACACGTTCTGAACTGCGTCGGATCCAACGGGATTCGACTCCAGTGTTCTCAGTGTTGGGCACTTCGTAAACGCATGCCGTGTTGATAGTACAGGTACATACCTAGTATCTTCAAAGCAAATACACCCTGGAAGCTCAGGTATAATGGAGGAGGCCTTTATACTCTGTACCCACCTTCTTCCTGGGGCACCTACCAATCGGTATATCGAAGAGCACTCTTAATATAGCCTCAGCCCTATCATAACTTGGGCTTCATTTACGAGTATTCGCACTTTATCAGAAATCCCTCCTTTGAAATAGCTCTGGGAGCAAATCCATTATTAATTAGGTAAGGTCTCTGTGACCTGGATGCGGGTCAAATGTGATGGGAAACAGCTGAAACTGCCGAGAGCCCCTGCGAGCGACCCCTGACGCTGTCAAGGCTTGAGTCCTTCGCACAGCTGGCTAGATACGTAAAAACAGAGGATTGAATTCTTCATCTCCATGATATATATTCTTTTTTTGCACGACTACCAACTCTTAACCCAGGGGGCTATACCCGGTACCGCCATCAATATACATCGCAGACAAGCTCTTAAATTCTGCAATAAAAACGACCACAACGATGCGTCTCTTCACCAAATTCCTCTTATTCTTAATGGTCCTTGGCTTAGCCAAACTTGACAACTACACCAAGTCGCCACAAATCACGCCAACTCAGTCCCAGGTGCTCAAAACCATCACGTACTCACTCGGTGGCGGGCTTCTCATGAACACCGTCTGCGGTATCGCGGCTCCCAGCCTGGACCCGGATATCCCGTCGTCCGATAGTTTCATGAGTTGCTCGCCGTTCGGCTTGGCGGGCTCTCTCATCATTGCGAGGGTGCACATATTCACCACGGGCGGTTGGAAGTTCGAACACTGGTGGTATGTCAATCAATTGCCCCGAATCGCCGAAAACGGCATCCGCGGGGCTCTTGGGTTTACAGAGAGGCCGCTACCGAGCACACCGGACTTTCCGATCAAAACAGAGCAGTTCGCAGGCCGAGCCGAGCTATAGGCCTTGACTTGCCGGCCAACAAACCACGGCCAGTTATTTGGGAAGGTGTCAAGATTAGCGACACAATCAGCCACCGGCAAGTCAGATGAATGCTGGGGATTTATTCAAAGGATAGGGCTCACGATACGGCATAATTTACACGAACAACACTTCAAGAAGGGTCGAAATTGATTCGTGTTTCATAATTCTATTGAAACTCGTGATGCAGATTCAGAGTGTGGAATTCATATCATGTACCTACCTACACCTTCTACTTCCAAGCATAGTTGACAGACTGTGCCATCTACATTATGAACACAAGAATACTCGTTTCCATTCTACATTGGAACTTCTAGCTCGTTTTCGGCCCCGGGCTTGGTCGCGGGCGCACTCTTTGTCCCTGATCCGCGTGTCCAAGGTACTTGATTTGATCCTGGCCCCCAATGTCGGTCAGAAATCGAAGTACAACTTGTTCGGATTGAGCAGGGTCACCCTCTGCCTTCGAACATGCTTCTGCAATCGCGTCGAGTTTCGACTTGTTGTCGCCATTACAAGTCCACCAACAGGTGCGCGCGCAGATACCGGCCCAGAGACACATCCATTCGCTATTCAGGGTAGCACCGGCTTGACGAAACTGAATGGTAGGCTCAACCAGTCTGCCAGTCTCCTTCTGTCCTTTGGCGAAGGAATTGCTGTAGTTCCGAAAGTCGACACTCAGCCGTTCCGCCTTGTCAGAGCACAGCAATGTTGCAACCTGATCAGCTGTTTTGCAAAGCTTCAGTTGCTTATCACCTGCGATTAGTGGATGCTCCTTCTGAGTTGTCGCGTCTTGCTTCTTACCATCCAGTCGCTTTCCGCGTGCGAGGTTAGACGCCCTTCGAAGGTTCAAAGGATTGTTTACGCCGCGGTAATCGGGATGAAGCCCGGCCATGGCGTTCTCAAGCGCCCAGCAAATGCGGCCAATGTCGCGCAAGTTGGGGGCTTGAGCTGGATTTTTGCCCACGCCCACGTTGACATTGAGGCCGCAGCTTGTGTTGATCCATATCTGGTAATTTCTCACGATCATTTCCCAAACCCGGTCAATTTCATCCCAATCCTCTTGGCACATTGTCATTGTGGGAGTGCACAACGTAAGGGGAAGGGGTAGGATATCGGACCCAGCCGGGTGAGCGTCTTTTTCATCGAGTTTCAGCGACTCGTTAATCGTCAGAGACCATTGGTGGTGTAGTACGCTGTCCGTCTGAGCCGACCACCTTGTCTCGTTTCTCGGTGGGCCTGGCGATTTCCCAAGGAATACCTCATCTCCCCGTACGATATCGACGTCTCTGTCACGAAGTACGCCGATCAGGAAATTGAGCCCTCCTTGGATCCCTTGAACAGAGCTTGTGGGAATCAAGTTGTGCTTCCCACGCTGGAAGCCCATGTCTTGGGATGAAAATTTGCGGCGATGGCCCAGATCTTTGGCAGCAGGGGCAGAAGATACTCGGCGATGGCCCATGTCTTTGCCAAAGAGAGTAGCAGAAGATATTCGTCGATGAGATGGCTGAGGGCCACTCGAAGTGCTTTTGACCCTCTTTTCAGGGGCGATCGTCTTGCAAAATAAAAAGAATTCGATCTCGATTTCGTAGGTCATCTTTTCTAGAGTAGGCCCGTTCGAATTGTTCATATTCTGTGTGCCATGTGGCCCGATTAGTGGACGAGGATTTCCAGGTGCTTGAGCCGGGGCTTTGGTACTGTTCGGCTTCTCCCATGGAAGCCGAGGCTTGGGGAAGTCATCCATATTTGCCATTTTGAAGTGTGATTTCAAGTGTCGATACGTTGATGGGATGTTAAGATCCGTCGTTTTCGTGGCTGTTGATGTCGATTTTGATAATTTGTCAGTTCTCAGCATTTTGGATGGTGGTGGGATCGTACTTATATAGACCAAACCCCTGTTTCTCCGATAGAAATTATTCATGGACGTCCGTTATGTGAGAATATCTGTTGGGGCCAATACAAAGACACAAAGCCGTTGTTCAAGCTGTTCTGTGGTTACAATGCCTTTGTGTATGCGTGGGAAAAGCTCCGTGGTCAGGGTCAAAGGCTTGCAGAAGAAACGAGCAATCACAAATCTCGAGAAATTGATCACATTTAACAGCCGCATTCACGTCTTTGGCAGCTTGTGAAAGTTATCCTTTGTTAAGGAGCGATAACAAAGCCGCACTTTCAAAGGTGATCGTATGCGTTGATTCCGTTGTCGTATCAATTTTGGCATGCAAACAAACAACGAAAAGGCGTCCAGGAGCTGCGGAAATCTGGTTTATATATATATATTATAAGTCTGAAGTGATGCACAACCATTGGAATAAAAAACCGGCCGTCTTTCGAATCTTGTATCATTATCAGTCCACTGTCAATATGATTGAGCCACCAAGACTATAATACGCTCAAATTTTGGGTATGACGACCCCTAGGTATGAGCCTGAACATAATGACGTTGACTTCATCACAGTCCCAGAAACCCTTGAATGTATGCACCAAGGGGCAGCAACTCGGCGGAGAGCACGGGAGGCTGGTGAATCGGATTGAATGTGCTTGGCGACCAGAATATGCCTGTGACCACAAGTGAGGCTTGAACTTTGACGAAACGAGACGGTCATGATGTACTGCGTGTATATTTCGGGTATCCGCTGCATTGTGCTTCATTTGGTCGCGCATATTTGTTGTATTCATTTTCATCGAGACATTCACATTGCGGCCGGGATTAATTATGCTGTGAAATATGGTTCATTTTCAAATGTCATTACTCAGACTACACAATCCAACGCGATATATACTGGTACACCTCTCACTGAGAAAAGGGCCTCTGCTTGAATTCTGCGTCGTCCTCTGGAAACCCGGCCACCGGCACATTCTGGAAACGAGGGTCGAGGTACCAAGCCGGGTCACCACCATAACCATCGTGGGAGACCTTCGTATGTGTCAGGCTCCAACCATTTCCAAGCCATCGCATCCGATTGTTACTACTGGCAACGCTCTTCCACTCGTAGTCTTCCCATCTTGGAGATCTCAACGCCTCAAGAGCATGAAGCGTGCTCCCTGGCCAAAGCCCAGTGATGTTATCGCCTTTCCCGCCTTCGCTCTTATACCAAGAGTTGCATTGATCGGTGTAGACGGTATCCTTGAAATATGTCTGGCAGTATTCGGACCAATCCGAGACGCGAGACTTCTTGATGCACATGGATGCATAATCCTCCTTTTGTAGTTTTCGAATACATTTTGTGATGTAGTCACCTTCGGATTCAAGAATCATGGTCAGTGATCCACTTCCTATGGCCGAGTTTGGGCCCAGCATCATGAAGAAATTTGGAAATCCATCGACGGTAAGAGACAGATAAGCTTCAGGGTATGGTGTGAATCGTTCCTTTAGTGAGACGTGGTCGATGCCGGTGATATGGAAGCGAGGGGCAGCCGAAGCATTGAATCCGGTCGCACAAACAAGACAGTCGAGGCTGACTTTTCTGCCGTTTTTGAGCGTGACACCATCTTTATTCACCTCCAAGATGGGGTCCGTGATGAAATCCACGTTCGACTCAACAAGAGCCTCGAGATAGCCGGGGCCTGGAGTGGTCCTTCTACATCCAATAGCGAAAGATGGGATGAGGAAGTCTGCAATCTCGGGTTTTCCGGATAGGCGATGTTTCATTGCCGCCCGAAAGATCTCGATGGCAGTGCGCTGCATAGAAGAGTCTCTTATGGACACGGCATGGATGGTGTTACCGTCTTCTTCGATGGCCTTGCGGAAAGCAAAGAGCTTTTCTGGCTGGGTTGCAAACTCTTTTCTTTGCTCTTTCGAGACTTGAATAATTATCAGTTCATACCCCAAATGATATAAATCCTAAACTCACATTCAAGGTTCTGCGGATCCAATCCGAGTTTCTGCATGACCACTAGAAACCAAGTTAGACAAGCAACGTAGGGACTCGTGGCTTCTTGAGGTAAGTCTTACCATCGCCAAAAGGGTTTGTGATCCAGGTTTTACTTCTCACGAAGCATGAAAGTTGAGTCCCTTCAATCTTTTGAAGCTGGGGAACGATTTGTATAGCACTCGAGCCATTTCCGATGACACCAATATTCTTGTTCTTGAAGTCGTATCCTTCTTTCCACTTTGCCGAGTGCATTATCTCACCACCAAAAGTGTCAAGACCTGGGATATCGGGCCAGGCCGGGTCGCTGAGGTTGCCTTTTGCAGATATCAAGACATGAGCATCGTCTGCAAACTCTTCCCCCGTATCGAGACGACGGATGTTCATATTCCATTTTTGGGACAAGACATCCCACTCGCAGCTGACAACCTCATGTTGAAGTTTCACAAACCGCTTCACCCCGTACTTGTCGGCAACTCGGTCAAGATAGGCACAAATCTCAGCCTGGGGAGCATAGAAGTTGGACCAGTCTGGATTTGGTTCAAACGAATACTGATAACTATGCGAGGGAACATCGCAAGCACAGCCTGCATATGTAATATCAGCAAGACTGTGTTTCTGACGAATGATACTGGCATTACGTACCCGGATATCTATTCACCCACCAAGTTCCTCCAAGGCCATCATTCTTTTCGTAGATCTGCAGGTCAATGTTCCGTAGTCGTTGTGGGATACGGATCCCAAGATAGATGCCCGAATATCCGGCACCGATCACGCGAACCTTTAACGGTCGCTGATTCTCGAGTGGTTCATCTTTCAAACTGAATGGGGGAGCAGACTCGATTTCTTCCATCTGGATAGATATTGCAGATATTGCAGTCAATGAAACTGCGTAAGATTTATCTTTGAAGTTCGAATGGGAAGATAATAGAAGTAGAAAATGATGCCGCAGAGCGGCGCAAGATCACCAACAGACGCGATGCGACGGACCCCAACGATCCAGAAGATTTCCCCGCATCATGACTTTTCGGCACTTTGCATGTCTAGATCCCTGATTTCGTCACAGACTCACAGCTGTCACTATCTGTATCTTCCGTGTGATGTTGCCGGAGAGGGGTTCTTGCAAAAACTTCAAACGTCTTCTAGCACTTTATTGCCGGAGGTAACCTCGGGCGATCATGAGCCATTGTGATTGAAGCTCAAGCGACCAGTCATTCCTAGACTATGCGTTAGCACCAGTGACAATACCACATTTCAGTCTCTTGTTGCATTTAGAGATATATTCTTGGTGAGATGTCCTCATCAAAGTTTTGGGGCCAGATGAGTAAAATTCGAAAGAGGCCCGATCACGTGTACAAGACGGCGACAACTAGATTCAAAAGCATCACAATTGCCTAGCCATACAAATCGGTAAATATTGAACGTTCATTACGGAAGACCAGGGATAGAAAGCAGCCTTAATGGTTACGCACTCTAGGTGGTTTCGACCATACACGAGCAGGCCAACGACGAGTGTGACGTTACTATTGCTATGCTGATATTCTGGAATGGGAATCTTTTTTAAACATAGCCGAGACGCATATGATGCTACAGTATAAGCTGCAGGCAAGTGATGTATTCAACCGCCTGCAGGAAAGACAGCGGCGTAGCGTACTAACCTAGTGGGTGTACATCGTATACTGTACGGTGTACCAACAAGAGTCTCCGTGCACTTTATTTTCCACCCAAACCTCTCAGACGAATTTTGAAAGATATTTAATCTGATTTCTGATATAATCAGAGAAAGGATAAAAAGAAGCTTGTCGTCGCAAACCTAACCTTGTACCAAGACTCTGATCAGGCCATTGTAGACAGCCATAAACAGATCATAAAAAAAGAGGCCTGTGCCGCAACCAGCTGAAATGTGCCGCAAACTTTCCAAATCCAATCAAAAGACAGGAAGCTAAACCGTGGGGTCGAAGAACCACCTCTATGGGATTCTCGAAAACTCCCCCTCGCATCCGGATGTCGGTCGACGAGAGGAGCTCATGCGACTCATTGGATGGAGCTGTCTAGGCGTCACAGGGTCTGCGCTGACATCATTACCATCTCAACAAGTCAGTAGGAATTGAGCGTTGGAAAGATTCCGGCCTGAATTTAGGACGCGACCGTGGTATGATGATCATATCCATTCCAAACCCCGGCACGAAATGAAGAAAGAAATGAAGGACACGGCATCGCAGAAGAAACCTGGACATGGGATCAAGCAGAATTTTCTAGTCACAGATAACATTGCCGATTGAATTCAAAAGCTAGGAAAACACAATTTCTGGGACATACCGAATGACTTTTGCCAGCGGAAATGTCGTGGAGCATTAAACCACAACAGCCAGATGACAGGCGATAGAAGGACCGCCGTGGGCTGAAGTGGTACTCCCATTCAATGATGCATGGTACCACGAGCCTTGACTTGGGCCACTTTTAGTGTCCGGGTGGTGTCCCGAAAGTGCTGCTACTCCGATTTCGATTGCGCCTTTGTGCTCATTAGTATAAAATGATTAATGGCAAGGCCAAACGTAGCACATGGGAAGTATATCGAAGGAAAGAGAATGCGGTTGGACAATCCTGCTTTTCTCCGCGATCGCTTCTCATGGCAGCAATGTATATGTGCAATGAGACTTTGTCTAATTTTGGAGAAATAAGAGAAGCAGCCATGCATGGACATCGCATCTACACAGTACAACACATGTTGGTGTACTCCATAACCGTGCCCAATGTCCATCTTTGTTGTGGGCATTGTACTTGATTGCATGCCGGCCAGCCCTGTGGAAATAGAGTGAATGCCAGGGGAATGACAAAAGTTACCGTGCAATAGTGTAGATTCATTAAGCTTGAACCAAACAGAGGGGCCCCATCGAGGGAGGCTCCATCGAATTAGAAACAGCACCTCTGTTCGTGATACTTCGCATAATAGGCATGCGTTTATGGACAGCAACTCAATCGTAGTCAAATCGTGGTCAAATCCGTCCTGCATCACGCTACTAAAATTGGTTCTCCGCCGACTGACCTACCTACACAGTATAGATTACCCATTTCTGAGCAAGGAAAGAGAGTCTCATCCCAACCTCCAAGTTACCGACCTCGTCGTCCGCTTGACTCATGCTCATCACCTTCGACCTCTGGCATTCCTCAGCATTCTCCTCGAGGAGCCGTGCCATCTGGAAGGGCAATCAGTCGTCAATTATACCTCGTACGTCTGTCTATTACTTCGAAGATACGCTTCATTAGAGACGAAAGCCCGTAATCTTGACCAGACACCCACGCTGGGAACAAGCGCATACCTAGCTGGCCTGGCGTCTTTGATAACAACCATAGGCGATCCACTCGCATTCGAGTTTTTGAGTTCAACGTTACAGTGCCGCCAGAAGGCTGATCCCTCCTCCCCTGTTGGCCCACACCACTGAGATTGATCAGACTCCCGTTTGAGATCGTCCCTTGCGACTTGCAATTGCAAAATTGAAGACAGGTACCCAAGAATTCGATTTTCGGTGCTGCCCAGCCGAGGAGAATCTTGAGCAGCTGGCGCCGCGATAACCAAAGTCGCTGGTTATTTGCCTAGGTAGAGAAGAAGAAGGAATCTGCTGATCCCGAACCCCAACCTCGCCCGCCAACCACCTACTCTGTACACACCTAGTTGCGTTTTGGGGCTCTCGCGAGAATTCGCCAAAGTTCATACGGATTACGGAGCATAAAATTACACTGCGTGTAAGACGGAACTCTGACTGCTATCTCTATTGGTCGCCAAGTCACTGCGTGCTCGAGACGGCGACCATTTCGACAACTTTTAGTTACACCTGCAGTGCGTACAATTCAATACACCAGCAGCACAGGTGAGCCTGTCCGATCCACTTCGCTTGCCCCTCTAAAGGTCAAAGTCCCGACGCGCGAAGCCACAAGCACAGGCCCGGGCTCAAGTAGTACTTTCGTGCTTCGCATATGCTGCTGGCGAGGGTTCAGTTACGAAAGTAATGGGCTACGGGTTTCAATTAGCACCCCTTGGAGCTGTTTAATTTGGTGCCGACGGCTTCTGTTCACAACTCTTGCCGTCGCTTGACGCATAAGACCTGTCTTCACCTTCGTACAGTCAACAGACGGGACGAGCCTGCGATCATACTGGCCTCGTCAACAGGATAACAAGAATCCAAGCACTCAAGACCTGAGGGCAGCTGAGTATCCAGTACAATACGCAGCTAGCCATTTGCCTTTGCCGACGACTGCAGCTTGCAAGTCTACCGCGGTAGCTACAGAAGTCATCTAACCCTAGGAAGCAGTCAATCTGCTGCGGCAAGAGACTAGCACTCGAGCTGCGGCGCTACCCCGTATCAACCCATCCCGCCAGTACGCCTTTCGCCTGGGCGGGCGACAACTTCCAATCCCCATTGCCCAGGCCGGTCCCAAAGTCGAGCAACTTCAAGGTTGTCTGTCAGAACGACTTCTCGTCCCACCCACCCACTCACTCACCCACCAGACACGCGCGCGCCGCACACGCACACGCACACGGACGCACACGGACGGAGACGACTGGACAGCCTGCTGCATTCCCTACCATCTAATTACCACCTGCCTGCTTTTCCTAAAGCCACTGTTCCTCCGATTTCCCAGTACATTACCGTTGCTCGTTAGCATCGCCCCTCTTAAAAATCCAGAACCGTAATCGCAAGGCAGTCGGTCGGAACTTAGTCAGAGCTGCGGTCCAGTCCAGTCAGTCTCTTCGCTGCCTCTGCTGGGCTGGGAAGCCTGCCCTGTTGCCGTTGCCCTCGACACAATCCTGCCACGCCCCCCGAGCCGACAATGACAAGCAGACCACCCCAGACCCTGCCACAGGACGCTTTCGTGGATCGCAGCAGGAGCACTACCAGGCATGCATCCGACGCCCTCCCGTTACTAAACTCTACCGATCCGGCAGTCCTAGGCCAAACCAATCGGCGGAACCTCCACACCAACCAATCTCTTCCTCTGTCCTACGCCAACTTTCGCCATGGCCCCGTTGAACAGCAACAACAACCGCATGGTGGTGGTAACACCATGAACCCGAAGCCACCGACACAGCATGCTCGACTCCAATTTCAATCTCACACGATTGCGCCGTCGCCGCCTCCATCCGAACCCATTCTCGAGACTCCCTCGCACCTCTCCAACGAACGGCTTCACCCGTCTCCCACCTCGCCGGATCTCGGTAGCAGGAAGAGCCCTCTCCAGATCACGACCGACCTGCGCCCGTCTCCGCCAAGTCGCAACGACAGCGCCAACAGCCACGGCCACAGCAATCTTACCCCCTCGGGTTACAACTCTGCCAGCGGCTTGTCAGTTCAGCGCAAGACATCGTCCTCGAGTCTCCGACCTATATCGCGGACACCTTCGATTAAGCAGGCAATAGCCAATACTATTGGCTCTGCTTCTAGTTCCGCTGTTCCGAGTCCTCTCATAACTGCCATGGGCGATTTGACGCCGCTACCGTCACCTCTGCTCATGGGTGATTCACCTGGACCTTGGAGACGGCTCGGAGCTCGACAGCCTTCGCGCGAGGCACTTCACCCCGCAAACATGCCCGACTCGGTATTCGTGACGACAAATGGCGAATCCGTGGCCTCGGCATTGGCGAACCAGACTAAGCGAAAGGCATACGTCGGGCTGAAGGGGGCCGAGGGCACCGCCGGCGAGCATACACATGGGCGCAATCGAAGCGTCAGCGAATACATTCCGGATCCCATGGGAGTACCTAAGAGGCAAACTACAGTATCTGGGTCTCACCCTCGCGCCGAGTCTGGCCGCAACAGCACGAATGAAAACCCTCTCCGCCGCGAGCCAAATTTTGGAGCCGCACGCGGCCTTGTCCCGACGCAACACCCTCCGACCCCACCACCTAGCGAGTCTTCTCATAGTAACGATGGATCCGTCAGCCAGTCAAAGGCACCGAAAGCAGAATATTTCGAGGCTTACGGGCGGCATGACAAAAAGCTCAGGAGATGGCGCGCGGTCAAACAACTCGGCGAGGGCACTTTTAGTCGTGTGGTGCTAGCAACGAGTAAAGTGAATGTTGACGAGAACGACATCACGAAGTCGGCTATGACTTCGGAACCCGATCTGAAGACGCTTGTAGCCGTCAAGGTTTGCGAGCATGGCCCACGAGGCGGCGCGTCAGAGGACCGCATCGAAATGAGCCTCAAACGAGAACTTGAAATTATGCAAACGTTGCATCATCCGTCCCTGGTACATTTGAAAGCCTGGAACATCGAGCAGTCCAGGGCATTACTGGTTCTCAGTTATTGTCCCGGCGGCGACCTCTTCGACCTGGCTGCTCGCCACAAAGAGCTCCTTACGCCCTCACTGCTGACAAGAATCTTTGCCGAGCTTGTGGGAGCCGTTCAATATCTTCATGACCGGCGGATAGTGCATCGGGATATCAAGCTAGAAAGTAGGTGTATGCTGTCGATTTGTTTTCGAGTGGAAGCACTTCCGTCCTGCGATTCTCCTTCTGCTTAATCTCCCTGCTCGTGTGATGGCCCCTCCCGTTACTAATCATGTCTACTTCTAGATGTTCTTGTGAATGTTCCCGTAGAACAGCTGGCCAATCCCGACCAGGACTGGGCCACATTTCCCGATTCGGTCATTACATTAACAGACCTGGGACTATCTCGCCGTGTGGCAGATGACGAAAAACTGGAGACGCGATGCGGCTCCGACGATTACGCTGCCCCCGAGGTCATTCTAGGACAGCCATATGACGGGAAAGCCATCGACGCCTGGTCTATGGGAGTCCTTCTCTACGCACTTTTGGAGGCTCGTTTACCTTTCGACCCACCGCCGGGAGCCAGCGATGCCCTGAGGATGCGAAGTCGTACTAGTCACAGAATTGCTCGCGTGGATTGGAGGTGGATAAAGTACGCCGGAGACGACACCGATCACGACGGCGACGAGGCCAAGTTCACGGCAGTAGGTCTCAGGGGCGCCATGGAGGTCACCGAGGGTCTGCTCAAGCGAGCCAGAAGCCGGTGGACACTGGACAAGGTTGCCTCCATGGAGTGGGTGCGAAACGGTATCAAGGTTGAAGGTGGGCCGAAATTCAAAGAAGAGGCAGAGGCTGAAGAGGTTGCATAACGCTCTCAAGGTGAGAGGACACGATTTGTTACGACATTTGTAAAAAGATATCCACATTCGGCGATGAGACATGCCTTGGACTCATGGACCAGCGCGACGGGGAACGATTTGGTTTCCCATCACATCATTCTTTCCCATTTCTGCTCTCAGCTCTAAAGCGTGGGGCTGTATTACTGACACCCTTTTTTTCACCCTTCACTTCCACCTTCACTGTTGTTTTCGTATAGCTATACAGGAATAGATTAGCGGGCTTTGGGGGATTAGAACTTGAGAATACATGATTCAGCGCCAGCGATGGCGTTTTCGGGTCGGGCATAGCGTATGCATAGGATCCGTGCAGAGGATCAATCAAAGCCATTTTGTTGTTTGATCTCTATTTCCCATTGATAGATGATACCTGTACGACTGGGTTGAGTCTACCGCTGTCACTAGCTGACGTTTGGCTCTGCTGAAATCATGGACTCAATGTGGTTGTGCTTAAAACGGATCCATGACACATTGATGTCTACAAATCATCCTTCTTGCTCCGATCTCCGTCCCTGGTTGGGAGATTTGTGAGAGGAAGCGACATGCTCGTCTCTGCCTTTTGGCGAACCTTCGCCCAAGCGTAGACCAAGCCACTTACAAACCCAAGAAAGATGGCCGACACGCTACCAAAGGTGACTGGGGCGTCGAAAAATACGAGACCGCTGATTGCAATTGGCAATTTGTTGAGTGCACCAACCATGGAGTACGTCGTTGAAGTTGTAACTCGAATACACCATGCCGAGCAGTAGGAAATGAAGATGGCCCCTAGTCCCGAATATATCATGCCAATCGTCATGGCGTTACGCGACTCTACTGGAAAGTTCCTGGCGACGTTTTCTCGGGACCAGTCTTCGGTCAGGACAGTTCCCATGATCAGAACTGGAATGGTTAATGCATTGTTGTAAAACATTGCTTATGACGTGTTAGCACGGATTTCTTTATCGTCTCGCTGCGGAAGGAAACCTACTGTCCCAATCGCCGAAGCCCATACTCTTGATCCGCCTGCGCATCCCAAGGACAAATGCTGCCGCGCAAAATACGTTCATGCCCATCCAAGCATAACCCGCGTTCAACGTGGATACAGTGGCAGATGCCTCGGCAGAGTTTCCACTGGCAATGGCAGCTTGTATATCGGCCCAAGCTGCCACGACAGAGCTCAAAACGATTAGACCGAACGACAAGAGCATGATCGATGTCATCTTGCCACCAAACCAGAGGACCTCACCGTACGCGATGGCGATAATGGTGAGGTTTTTGAAAATGGTAAACACGGGCACAGAGAGGAACTGCAGAGCCTTGTTTCCAGTGTAGATCTGGCCGACGAGCAGAACAGAAATGGTGAACCCTTGCAGCCGTTAATGTCGAGCCCGTTACCTGAAAGGAAAGAAATACATACATCGCTTGGCCTTTCCAACATCAAAAGGAGCAAGATCTTTGATCAAGCCGATTTGCTTGCAAATGATGATTGCTACGCTACAGACGATAGACTTTTAACCGTCAGGGGTCACATCCCGCTCAAACTAGTGCAGGACAGACACTCACCTGAATTGCGAGATAGAAGAAGTGTAGATTCCACGAGGTTCCGGACACGACGTATTTGTTGATCAAGGTCATGCTGATCGATGAGAGGCAGTATGCCAGAATCGAAGCCCCCGGCTTATTACCCAGCTTGCTCAGTGAGCTGGGAGCATCACCATAGCGACTCATCTCGACGTCCTCCAAGGTGCACAATCTTCAAAGATGGAACCTAGTACTCTGTACTCAGCTACTTGCGAACGCAATCAGGAGCGCCGAGCTGGTGAGAAAAGAAGTGAGCAGGATTTGAGAGGAATCAGAACACGAGAAGATGTTTTCTGGCTACAAGGCATCTCCTTTGCGACGTGTTCTGGCGTGTGGCGCAGTCGGATAAGGCAGGCACCCCCTGCCCAGCGCCCAGATAGACGTGCAGGATGTGTCTTAGGCAGAGACAGGACAAGTGTAACACAGGCTGGCATAACGGCATGACTGGCTGTGCTCATCTCGCTTGAAGATCTTCAAGAATCCTTATTAGCTAATCCAGCCTGGATTGGCTACTGAACAACAAGTGCCAATCAGTTTGCAGGGAAAAGAAAAGGCATTTTATGCCATGTTCCACATCTGCTTACGCTGCTATGCCCCTACTCGCCCAGAAACCATGCAGATCCGAGTCCGGCGACATACAGATTGGTGGCTTAGTCATGAATTAAAGAGCGGCTCGACTCCAAACCCGCATTGGCGCTTCAACTTTGCGCGCTGATGAACCTGCTACGCGGGACGAAGGATGAAAAGAACAGGCTAAGAGCTACTGGTAGCGATGACAAACCCGCCGTCTGAAAGGCTGACAAGTCATTCAGGAGAGACAATTGGGCACCTCCTGATCATCCGGAAAAGAAATCATCCAGCATTGTGGTCATGAGCAGATAGACTCATATGCTCGCAAACCATTGATTCGAATCATTAACCTTAGATAAGACCATTCTACACCAAAGATCACTTACACCCGATACACCTCATTCTGTACGCTCTTTCCGAGCTTGATATATTGCCTGCATGCATCCGGTAGCCATTCTGCCGTGTTATGTGGGAATGCATTGATTGATCATATTCTCTGTATTACTGCCCTTGTCATTGAGGAACGTAAAATGCGAGGCGAGTTCTCGTGCTTCCTTGATTTGCCGCCTTGGCTTCTGGATACGCACACTTTGTCGGCACAGTCCACCCGGTCCTTCTGCTATAATACAGGACTATTCATAGGATATGCTTTGTTAGGCAATATATATAATAATCGATGGGAAGAGGAAAAGCAATCATCCGTACATGCATGCAACCTACCCGGATCTTACAAACGAACATCTTAGGTCCGTCCCGGATCCCTGATCAAGAAAAGTCTCCGAGTTCATTCTCAACCATGCCAGTAGTTACAAACCCCCTTGATACAGGCTGCGGTACATACAGAGAACACAAAGTGGGTATATTCATCGGACTACGGGTGAATCTACTTCTCTTAAGTCCTTCCTACCATCCAGGACCTGGAGACCCGAGAGACGTGTAATGAACAACCACGTTGTACGCCGTATAGCTAGTACTACAGTCTACTGATCAATAAGCACTAGGATTTATAGTTGGTGCTCTCATCATGCCCTAGCGTCCGTCTCTACCGACTTGACTCGATGTGGACACTCTTGAGACATTCTTGGATGACGACCAGAGCTGCCTCGAGATGGCATTGACGTGGTTGGCCTGCCTATAAAGGTTTGACAGTCTCCAGCTGCTTCCGCGGAAACTTTCCCAGACATCGTCCGTTCTTGCAGCGTAAACCTTCTCCAATACTCTCTCAGCCTATACTCCTATGATTGGATACCTTCTGCTCCGCCTGCATACTCTTATTATACTATCATGGCCGACAAACCCTACTTGGAGCAGCCGGATCTACACGCCAAGGCACCTTTCCGTGCTGCTCTTCTCACATACCCCGGCAACTTGAGAGAAGCACTGCGTCAAGCTCAAGAGGACCCGACCAAGACGTTGCTCGGTGTTGCCCATGGCATCCCAAGTGTTTTCGTGACAAAGGTATGTTGTATTGGCCACAAGCAAGACCAGCGGGGATCGGGCTGACATGTAAGATAGGTCATGGCGTCGACGAAGCCCGACTTCATCTGGATTGACGTTGAGCATGGCATGTTTGACAGATTGACTTTGCACGAGTGAGTTTTTCTCTACCAGAAGTTGCGAGCCCAGACGAAACCGTATTCTAATGAGATCAGCGCTATTCATGCTGCTCAACATCACTCAGAGGGAAAGACCATGGTTGTTGTTCGTGTGCCAAAGCACGACGAGGTCAGCTTGTCTACAGCACTAGACGCTGGCGCCGCTGGCATCGTCATTCCTCACGTTGAAAGCGCGGATGAAGTCAGGCATTTCATCAAGGAGTGTTACTACCGTGAGTGGCATTGATGACCCTCGAGCTCTTGGATTTGATACTGACCCGACATTTTATAGCCCCCGTCGGACAACGCTCATTCAGTCCTTGGACGTTCACTCCCGGCATCTCGGATGCATCACTGTACAGCGGAGACCCGTTCAACATGAGCAGCTCCAACCGTCACATTGTGCTCATCCCGCAGATCGAGAGTGTCAAGGGTGTTGAGAATGTGGAAGAGATCGCGGCCTGCGAAGGCATCTCAGGATTGATGTTCGGCCCGGGCGATTTCATGGCTGATGCTGGCATCCCGCTCAAGCTCGGCGGTCCGCCACACCCCGGGCTGATGGAGGCCATGGGCAAGTTTGGCGCAGCGGCGAAGAAGAACAACCTGCCACTGTTTGGGTAAGTGACTGACCACATTCCACACGATTGTAAAGACGAAATGCTGACAGCGGACTTAGTGGTGCGCAAACTCCGGATATGGTTCCCATGATGATCAAGTCGGGATACAGAGCACTTGCAGTCACCTTTGACGTGTGGGGCATCGCCAATATGGTCAAGGATGGAATGACCAAAGCAAGAGCCCTTGCACAGAGCGTCAATGAGCCCGAAGGTGAAGAAAAGGAAGTCACCCTAAACGCAAAAGAGTAATGTTCACGGAACGGGCGCGTTACTGCAAGAGAACTAGATACATCGAAGACCGTAGATTCAGCAATTTATAATATACTCTGTAGATCCTGCATGTCAGATCATGTTGTCTCCATTATATGCAGGTGCTTGTATCGCTTACAATTCGGCTGCCTGGACCCCAGTCGATACCAGCCTCCAACGCCAATATGAGTTGTTCTTCATTTGCCAGCTAGAATAGAAACTTTACTCTTTCATCACAGTGTTCGAAATGTTTGACCCTTTAGTGACCACCGCAACCGAGCTACGGGAAAGACTCGAAGACGGCAAAATCACAAGCGTGCAGATTGTGCAAGAATACTTCGCTCAAATTGATCGCTACAACTCCAAGCTCAATGCTTTCATTTCGATCGCACCCCGTGACAAGGTCATTCGCGCTGCGGCGGCACTCGACGAAGAGCGGCGATGCGGGAGAATTAGGAGTCCGCTACATGGCATTCCAATTGTGCTCAAGGTGATACTCACTCCCAGCTTCAATCGAGGCGTGCTCGCTAATAATCGAGCTAGGATTGCTTTGTCACAGACTCGGGTCTTGGTATGAGTACGACGGCTGGCACATGGGCGTTCAAAAGTGCCAAGGCCGCGACCAATGGCCATATCGTACAGAAGCTGTTAGACGCCGGATTAATCATATTGGGCAAGACTAATATGACTGCACGTTCAAGAAGCACTTCTGACAAGATCCCAGTGGCTGACAAAAGTAGGAATTATGTGGCATGAAGCTGTGGACAACACCGGGTCGATCTGCTATTATTGGCCAAACCCTGTCCCCATACGTGGGCTATTTGAAAGAAGATGAGGGTATACTCGGACACTCAGTGAGTTAAAACTTTGGCCATAGAGTCTTCATGTCCTAATTCGCGTCTAGTCACCCGGCGGATCTTCAACGGGCTCGGCAGTAGCCGTCGCTGCAGGATTCAGTCCATTGGCCTTGGGCACAGAGACAATCGGATCCATCGTAACTCCCGCAGGCAGGAATGCTCTCTATGCACTAAAGCCGACGGTGGGTATCCAGAACAGCAAGGGAATGTACCGAATGACAGACTTCTACGATAGCCCAGGACCAATTGCCAAGTCGCCTTCCGACTTGTCCTTGTTGTCGGCCATATTGCTAGATCAGCCCTATGACTCGGCTACGACGCATTCCGACAACCTCTCAGTAGGCTTACTTGCGCCATCAATATGGTGTCTGGGGTCGGAAATGTGCCGACAATATGGAACCACCGCTGAGCAAATGGTAAGTCATTGCTGGAACCTCTTTTGTGATGAACGAACATTCATGCTGACCCACGACAGGCTCAGGATTACGAAAAAGCTGTGTCGATACTCGCCTCTCATGGCTGCAAGGTTGAATATCCCGTGAAGTTTCCAAATGCTGACGAGCTTACGGTCGATGGGAAAAGCCCAGTCATGTCAATCGCATGTAAGTTCCAGCGTGCCTGGAAGCATGCCTTTTCACGAATCACTGACAAGTCTTGCAGTCTGGGAATTCAAGAACATTGGACTTCCGGGTTTTATCCAGTCATTCGAGACATGCGACGTCAGTAATCTCGAAGATCTGGTCAGTTTCAACGAGGCGAACAAGCACCAAGCGCTACCAAGTAAGCAAAACCTCGGGGTTTTAATGCTACTATGTGACTAACTAGCGAGAAAGATGACACGGATCAGGAATTACTAGTAAAATCCTTGTCATGTACCGAAAGCGAAGAGGATATCGATCACTTGACGAAAGTGCTCAGGAGCAAGGCCAGGGAGATTGTCGATGGCGTTCTAGAGCGTAGCAATATAGACCTAATTGCTGCTCCAACAGATTCTGCCTTTGCAACATATGCGGCAGCGGCAGGTGAGTAACTCGTCAGTACGTGGATTTGCCTCTCTAATTGCCTATATTCTAGGATATCCTCTAGCTGCAGTACCACTTGGCCAGCTCGAGCACAACAAACGGCCGTTTGGGTTATGTATCATGGCTAAGGCGAACCAAGAAGAAAAGCTGCTTCGGTTCCAGGCAGTCTATGAAACTGCCGTTGCCGCTCGACCGATTCCTGAATTTGGATAGTATAATTCCAGTGGCTTCATAGCACTTTATAGTCTCGATGCTTTACAGGCTGAGACGGGATTATGAGTGGTTTTGTAGTTGTGGAAATTCGTATGGAATAATGATGTTTTATTATTGATATTGATGATCGCCAGCCAAACCGAGTTGTGCCTACCTGTAAGCTAATAAAAGTCCTGGAATGATCTTAAATCAGGAACTGGAAATGCATTTTGTACAAATTCCGTGGATTTCCTCAAAACTGAGCTTTGTCTGGCATATGAAACATTCGGGACCTGTCTGGCAACCGGCCAAATCACCGATCTCATGATGGTTACTAACCCTCACCGGTTCTTGGGTGTCCCATTCTAGTCCAGGAGTGTTGTAGAATGACTTGACGTCAAACTTGGAGGCAAAAGTTTGCAAATCAGGCAGCTTGGCTAACTCCCCTCCCTTCTTTGTCTCAAACTGGGCAAGCTGGACTGGTAAGTTACCGACACCCATGGCAAGAGAAGCGGTCTCCTTCACCTCTCCTGGCATCATGACCTGAGCCATATTGACATATTGAGGATTAACAGCCATAGTGGAAAGGATTTAGGATGGGTACGCACCTGCCGGGTGATTGACTTCTCACAAGCTTCCAGTGCCTAGTTAGACCTGCTGCTGAGACTGATGAGGTTTGCAATTATCATATCCAAACCACTCGATGGAATTGATCACACTATATAGAGAACCTCTAGGATGTCGAACAAATTGCACAATGGCCATTTATGGCATGAAGGGCATTATGATGCTTGTCTTTATTGGCACTAAAATGTACTGTGTACTATAATGAACTTTCATCGAACGTTTGGAACAATGAACGCTAAAGCAAATCAAGGCAGAAGGTTGAGGGCGCGAGGCGAAGCCTTGTTACCATGCTTGTAGTTCCCAAACAATGTGATTGTCATCTTATTGAGCGGCGTACTCAGCCTCCAGTGCGAACATTTGCGCAAACTGTGACATCAAATCTTCGCCCTCCTCTTTCCCAAGAGCCAACATTGGTCGCCTGGGCGAAATACCGTAACCGTGGCGCTTGTGGAGAACATACTCTGTAGACATCTTAGTTGGCTGAAAGATGTGACATCTTTGTGAGGCACTTACTCATTCCACGCACGCCTGCAGGCACGGCCGCGACGTCTGCATTTGATAGAATAGCCTGTATACGACTTGCCTCCAGCTCCTCCTCCTTGCTCAAATTGGCTTTGTTTAGCAGAGCCCATAGTCTCACGGAAGCCGCGGGAGCAAAGTTGGGAATCCCGCTGACGGTACCGTGACCACCGCATTGCACCCAAGGGGTCAAATCCGCGATGAGCCCGTCAAGGAGTAAGAACGGATATGGTCGCGATGAATTGATTGATGGGGTCGAGTCGATGGTGGCCTTGAGACGGACGAGCTTTGCAATGCTTCCTCCGCAACTAAGGACTCGTCAATACCCAAAAGTTTCAATCAGTAGAGGATGTACTCACGTCAACTTTACGCCACACAGATTCGAAGTCCGCAATATGACGGCTTCAATTATGGCTGACGACATGTCCAAACCCGCAGAATTGGCAGGGAAGTTATACAGAAATAGGGGAATCTACTGCTGTAAGTATCAAGAACGCGCCATAAGAGCTTTTCCATAGGCCACTCACCGGAGATGCATTGCAGATATCGACATAGTATTGAATGATTTGATTGTGGTCTGCATTCAGACTTGCGGCATAATATGCAGGCAATATTACCAGTCCAGCATCTCTGCATATCTCTCAGTTAGCCGAACCGTAATAGATCAACCTGGTAGCGGCGAAATACTGACGCTCCAGATTCTGCTGCCGCTTTCGCGAGCCGAATTGTTTCCCTCGTACTGGAACCACCAACTCCAGCCACGATAGGGGTGTCAGCGAAATCGTTTTCGTCCAATGTTTTTCTGATAAACTTGATGAGAGCGACTCTCTCTTCTGGATCCTTAAAAAAAAACACAAGTTAGTGAAAGAGACAGGGGGACATATTGGCTTGACCTACCAGGTGGACTGCCTCTCCCAGTGAGCCTGCGCATACTGGTACTATGCCTTTGCCAGCAAGATCTACCACGGGAAATCGGCCAATCAGTACAAGCCATATTTAAAGAAGGATCAAGACATACTCAATAGATGTTTTTTGTAGCTCACGTAGTCAATCTCTTGATCATCGGTGAAGAATGTGGGCAGGGGCCCATAGAGACCGGGCTTCAATACTCTCCCCATTGTCAGATCTGAGAAAGCATGATGCTTTTGACTTCAATCCCTCGCAAACTGCAACTCTAGACAGTATTGAACCCCGTCCCTCAATCTGCGTCTATATCCCACGGGCAAGCCTTGGTACATGGTTTGTTTGGTTTGGACAGACCGGCCAGCCTATACTGTGAGCTCGGGATGTGCGGCTACAGCGGACCTCCATCTGGACTGGTCGCGGACTTCCCGCCGACGAGCCGCTGTTGCTTATCTGGATTTGGCGGCCTCTAGGGCCAGGACTCCTGGGACTTAAGCTTCAGAAACCCCACTTGGTGCAACGGTGCCTGTTGATCTCCCATGAGTGAGCATGAGTCGTGGAACTGATACGAGAGGAAGATTTGATTTGCCAGCCCAGAGAAAGTCGCGAACCTTATCTCCATCTTATCAACTACCTTGTCCAAAGTATCGATCATTGGAAATGTGCCTCGCGGTATCCCCACGACCCAATGCTACAAGCATGGTTATGGGTATCCGCCGTTGCGGAAGTGGCTGACTGGCTAGGCCTGTGTCTGGCAGTCGTGTCTGGATTGCCATTCTTTAAAATTTGACGGCCCATTGCTTTGGGTCTTTGGCTATGGCATTGAGGCTAAGCTGATATGTACGTCGACATGGGTCCATGTCGTCAAGATGGAATGTCTACGCCTCGAAGAGTCAGGGGTGTTACAATACCAGGAATGAATATATGAAGACGATGATCCCCTCTTTCCGCTCAGTCCAGTTCCTTCCCTTGCTCCTACCTCGTGGCCGATCCCTTCTTCTGAATTGCTACACCTCAAAGCTGCAAATGGAGAAGGATACAAAGTACTCGAGCGAGAATGTCGTCGCAGCAGACCAGTCACGCGGTGACGAGTCTGTGGGCGAGGTGAAGGACCATGCGATGCAGCGCGGGCTCCGACCGCGCCACCTGTAAGTTTCCCAGCCAAGAACGGACAGGCTTTTGTCTAATAGGAACACGATACACAGGCAAATGATTGCCATTGGAGGAGTCATTGGCACGGGTCTGTTTCTCGGTACTGCGTCCAACTTGCAAAATGGCGGTCCTGCTGGTCTTTTCATCTCATACTGCATCATGGCTTCACTTTTGTTTGCCGTCATGGTGGTTTTGGGAGAAATGATCGCCGAGTTTCCCCTCGCTGGCGGCCAATTCGCACTGGCCGGTCGTTTCGTTTCTCCGGAGATGGGATTCGCCATGGGTTGGCTGTTCTGGTACAACTACATCGTCGTTCTGCCCGCCGAAATCTCCGCTGCAGCTGTTCTCGTGTCATACTGGACGCCCGCGGGAGAAGCCGACTCGACCTGCACTTCGGCTATTTGCAACAATGCTCTGTGGATCGGAATCTTCCTCATCATTGTCTATGCCGTCAACTATGCGGGCACACGAGTATATGGCGAGATGGAGTTTTGGTTCTGCTCCCTCAAAGTCATCACAATTATTGGCCTCATCATTCTCAGCATCATCATCTCTGCTGGAGGTGGCCCGAACCATGAGGCCATCGGTTTCAAGTACTGGGATGAAACTGGAGGATTCACGCAACTTGATGGCATCCCAGGAGCCAAAGGCCGATTTCTTGGCTTCTTCAGTGTTCTCATCAGTGCTGCTTTTGCCTTTATCGGCTCAGAGATCACTGCCATTGGAGCTGCTGAGACTGCCAACCCACGAAAGGCTGTACCCAGCGCCATCAAGGGCGTATGGATTCGGCTTGTACTATTTTATATTTGCAGCGCTTTCCTCATCGGTTTGTTGGTGTCGCCCTCCGACCCATCATTGGATCTTGGATCGACCGCAGCCAAGAGCCCTTTCGTCATTGCCATCAAGAATGCCGGAATCCCCGTTCTGCCGTCGATCATCAACGCAGTCCTGTTGACGAGCGCCTGGTCCGCCGGATGCGCTGATCTCTTTGTCTCATCCCGAACACTCTATGGTCTCTACACTCGTGGCCATGCTCCGAACTTTATCGGAAAGGTTCGATCGGATGGCCTGCCATGGGTTGCTGTCACCATCGGTGCAGTCTTTGCACTCATCTCTTTCATGGCTGGTTCCAAGGGCCAAGCCGGCACGGTCTTTGGATATTTTGCCAACATGACTGCTATCTGCGGCATGATATCATGGTCTTGCATATTCTTTACTGCCATTCGGTGGCAAAAGGGACTCAAGGCTCAGGGTATCGATCGCAGTACCCTAGTATACAAGGCACCATGGCAGCCGTACTTGAGCTACTGTGAGTGAAACTTTATGTTGTTATTTGTCTCTAGGATTCTTGCTGACAACAATACAGACGGTCTATTCATGTGCGTGATTGTACTGATCTTCGGTGGCTTCACTGCCTTTTGTAAGTCATACCCAATATGCCCGTTTCCCTACAGACTTGGCTAATTAAGCGTTTAGTGGGCACATTCGACACATCTAGCTTCATTACGACCTACTTCCCCATTCCTTTTTTCGTGGTCCTATTCTTCGGCTACAAGTTCATCAAGAAGACCAAGTTTGTTGATTACATGGATATGGATTTCAAGTCTGGTTCATCTGCTGCCTTGCCTGTTGAGCCGCCCAAGAAAGGGTTCATGGCCCGTATTGCAGACAATATTTGAGAAATCAAGCATAGAGCTGGGTATAGAACCAACATTATAGATTTCCAAAGAATAGATCTGCTTTCTCAAATAATGGCATTAAGATTGTGACAATATCTGTGTGATACCGCCTCGTTCTGGGAAACAATGCTCTAGGTCGACAGACACGTACCTGAGTGCATTTGCCCATAATTTGATTACGAGTAATAAGTATCTCAATACTAGTGCCACGCCCTCGCTATAACGCCTCGCAAGCACCAACTAACTAAGGCTTGGTAAGCTTGCGAAACATTCCTTATAGTTATGCGTGGCACGAGTAGTTGAAGCAATCTACCGACATGTCTAGGGACTCAGCTCTACTAGCTCGCGACCGAGACAAGCATTCCCGCTACTAAACTACCTGGTAGGCCATACATTGTATCTACCTATCGGCCTTGATGCTATCTGCTGCTGCTATCTTTAGTCAATGCAGCTTCAAAACCCAATGAGCCCCACCCCCGTATCTGGCCGAACCACTCGAGCAATCCGGTTGGAGAGGATCTGCTCCTTAGCTTGACCCCGATCTTCTGCCCTTGACGGGCAACTCATACATGTCGTCTCAATTTGCAACACCAATTACGACGTGTAATAACTCGAACCCGTAGTCCTGCTTACGAGGGGCTATGGACACTACTCCAGACGTGTAAGTGAGAGCTTCGACACTCGGCCCATCGGCAAGATGCCGAATGGGGAACCCGGGAGACTATAGCAGGACTGACTAACTTCTCCGTTGTGTTACAGACGCAGCACCGAGGCTAGAGCAGCTGAGCGGAGAGTTGCCAGGGCAAATAGGGCCTGTATAACGTGTCGCGCTCGGAAACAGCGCTGCATCCCGCCCGCCGTGAATGCTCGTCCACAAGCACCTTGTCAGCGGTGTATGCGACACGCCATTACATGTTCATTCGAAACAGACCGGCCGCCTACGACGCCAGAGGATCTGGGACCGTCGCAGCTGTCGCATATCGTGATTGAACTTCAGAAAAAGTACCTATGGCCACCTTTATGTCAAGTGTCTCTCAGACAAGCATGTTCCGGGTGGGCCGACTAACAGCTTGTGCAGAATCAACACTCACGAGGCACGGATAGCCGAGCTAGAAAGGGGTGCACTATACACAAAGAACCAGACACCACATACCATCAGTGCAACAGTTGTTGATACATGTTCCACAAGTAAATTCGGAAGACGGTACGTCTCAAAGTTTGCGAGTTATGCGATATATGTTAATGACAACCCAGACACACCGATGAGTCTATAATAGTTCCTGGTAGTCAAGAGCTGGCTGCTTCATCAGATCAGTCCGATCGGACAGAGCCGCAGGCATCCAGATACGATATCAACAGTCTCGAGCTTGCATCGCCAATTGCCACCCTCAGATCCCTGGGGGCTCTTGATAATGACCAAGGACATGCATTCTCACCATTTGATCCGATATCATGCCGTTTGTTAAGTTTTCAGGAGGCACAAGATGCTCTGAACACGTAGGTTTATATGAATGCGCCTCCATGATAGGCCACAAGATACTGATTGCGACAGCTATTTCGACCACTGTCACCCATGGGCACCGGTATTAGACAAAGGTCTTCGGTACAATGGAATGAGTCTGCGACAGTCAAGCCCCGCGCTCTTCATTGCTGTCATATCTGTCGGAACTCGTTTCTGGCATGGCGGTTCCGTGCACCCCAAGTACTTTGAAATAATCGGGCTCCTCGACAAAACGATCTCGCGACTGCTCCTATCCCCGACCCCAGCGGATGCCAGTATAGCTACAATACAGGCGCTGATGATCTACCTCCAATGGATGCCCTGTACTCGGAAGGAGACCTCGTCCAATACGCCTTCAGACGAGGGGCAACGAAAGACGGATATCAAGACTCGCTACAACGACATGAGCGCATGGGCTGTCTTCGGGCTTGCGTTGAGATATGCCAGCTTCATGAATCTTGAACGACTTGCTCTCGCCCCTTTTCGAGCCGCGGCTAAAGATGCTGTCACAAAAGATGACATCGCGACAATGAGGACTTGGCTGAACCTAGTCACCTATGACTCGAATTTCACGCTCACATCTGGCTTGCCATCATCGGTCGATCCGTCGCAGGCAGCAAGGACCGTGCAGGACTTTTATCTGCACCGCTCAGCACAGGACCCAGGGGATATACGATATGGTGCGCTCATCGAACTTGCTTGCATGGTGCAGCGGCTCAAGACCTCGGATCCCGGAGCTTCCAGTCGGCCTAGCGTAGCCAGTCTGAAAAAGGCCAATATTGAGATGGAGGAGTGGGAAAGGTTCGTAAACATCACTTTAACAGCAAGTCATTTACTAAATACTTTGACAGACACTGGCTTCCAAAATTGAGTAGGGCGTCTTAAAAAATCTGTGGCAATGTATCGTACTAAATATTTTCTAGGGCACACTCCGCTCCAGCATATCCAAATGCCGTTCACGTCCTTGAGAGTATGTTGCCCCTTAATACCACCCGACAATTTCAAAGCACGATAATTGAAACGTACAGTGGTACCGTCTCTCACTCAATAGTTCCCTGCTACGGCCTCTACTCTCTTCCTCCACGCGGTCGCAAACGGATATTCTACACGTGTGGACACTTGGGTTTCTCGAAACGAGTACGACGGCAGCCTCGCAAATACTCTTGTCGCTAGCAACTGGTGCCTCGCGTTTCATCTGGAATGTGGACTCCCAAAATCTGAACACGTACCCTTCCGAAGAGTTCAGCATAGATCCAGCAGCGCGAGCGAGTTTGCACCATGCAGTGGACGCGACTTGGATTTCTTTCACATTCGCTCTGACCTTTTTGGTTCTTTGTTACATCAGAAGGACTATCGATGGTACGGTCAATTTACTCTATCGACGCTTATCAAGTCTAACCTCCTTGTCTAGACGATCTCCAAATCCTCGGTATTCCAACAGCAGAGAGTTCTGCCACAAGAGCCCCTGCAAAACCACGAGCTCATTCCCTCTTGGTACGCCTCACGAGATTTGCCATGGACATCTTCGAAGCAGAATCAGACGGGCCAGAGTTCAGATCAGGTGGGGGCTACGAAGCGGTCATCCGAGACGCCGCCTCGATCGTGTTGGACGAGAGTGATGACCAAGCGGCGGCCATTGCTCAGGATACGCTGGATCCCGCGATCCAGTCGCTGTTTGATCTGATGGACGACACTGTGTATGAATGGCCCAGTGTTTACGACGAAGACATAATGCCGCCGTCAAATTTTGCCAACAGTTGGGAGCCGCGGTAATTGTGAGAAAACAAATACTTGGTTCATAGCTTGGCTAGTGGCGCTTTACGAGCTTGGTGGAATTCAGTAATCCTGCAAACCGATCAGTTCCATGCCGTTGTTTGATTAAGACGGAAAAGTAAATATGCCTACCTCTTCTCGTCCGCCAGCTCAAACGTCACATTTTGAGCGCCTTTCCATAGCACCAAACTCCCCAGGGCTTTGAGATTTTCATTGCCAGCAATTATTGTGAGGAAATGGTTGGCGGCCAATGACCCCATCTTGCTTGCAAAAGAAACGCCGCCGTAGCAGAACAACAACTCGGTCTCCGAGTAACCTCCGGGATACAAGAGAATCTGGCCCGCGGATGGATGCGAAGTATGATTTTCGAACGAGACACCAAAGTTCTCTTCGCCGAGAGGGACCCACAGACCTTCGCCACTCCAGCGTACGTGGATCAGTTGTTGCCGATATGGCAACAGGTCTCGGAAAACCTGAACGGTTTTCGGAGCATCGGACTCAAAGACCGCAAGGAATTCATAAGGTCCGGCTGTGATGATGACTGTGTTTGACATGATGGTGGATAGCAAGGTGAATCAACGGTAAGAGATGATGTCAATCAGAGACCGCGCTCAAGGACTGAAGCATTGTATACTGCCTGTTGTGTCAAAGTTCGGCTCAGTTATGCCGGCGTCGGCGGCCGGTCCGTCCCTCCATCGGCCCGTTCGGCAGTTGTGCCGCAACTTGTGAAGCACCGGCCTTCGCCACAATTGCCAGAGGTAGCCTTGCGAAAGCATAGATAATCATTGAAATTCCAAGCCTCATTCACAGACAGATATTGACCACTGCATTCGGTATACGCATGTCACAATGGCTTTGACTAACCTCACAAGAGTTTACGAAAATACATGCCCCGCCACCGGCCCGGGTACATTACGCCTACGCGGTGCAGCCCAAGTCCAAGATGGCGATCTAATTGTCAAGCCGATTCTGGTTTCGGAGGGGTCAGTTTTCGGTGCCGAGATATCGGGTATTGACTGGAGCCAACCGCTTTCGAAAGATACAGTACATCAGGTAAAGTCAATGACTGTCGCCGCTAGAACAGACCACTGATCAGAATATAGCTCATAAAACTACAAGATCAATACGCAGTCTTGATCTTTCGTACCACGGGCCTCGACAACGAAAGGCATATTGCTTTCTCTCAACAATTAGGAGAACAAGAGATCAACCCTTTCTTCTATGGCAGAGAGAATGATCGCGTAGGAGAGCCGTTCCTCTGGGACGTAGGCAAGTATGTTACCATTCGTACCTATCTGGCCTAGAATATGCACCCTGACACAGCCAGTATCAATCTGGATGGCACATTGGTCCGACCAGACCAAAGGAGGTGGCAGCATAGCCTAGGTAATGCGCTGTGGCACACCGACTCCTCATACCACCAGCAAAGATCCAAGTATTCCCTTCTCCTTTCGCACGGCAACCCTGTCAAGGGTGGTTCCTGGACACACTTTGCCGATATGCGGCGAGCGTATGCAGATCTCCCACAAGCCAAGAAAGACGAACTTGAAGGGCTGGTGATAGAACATGATCTCTGGCATTCGAGAAAACTTGCAGCGCCAAATGTTTTTAGCAATCCTTTGCCACATGAGTTGGCCTCGAAGCCACCTGCATACCATAGACTGGTGCAGACTGCCCCCAACGGCCAGAAGACACTCTATCTGGCAGCGCATGCCAAATTGGTCGTAGGATGGTCCTTGGAGGAGAGTCAGAAACTGATATGGGACTTGATCGATCACTGCACACAGCCAAAGGTTGTTTCCCCATCACAGCTTGAACTCGATAACAAATTCTGACCAGCGATTGCAGTACGTCTTCAGCATGGAGTGGTTGGATGGAGGCGACATGGTTTGGTGGGATAACAGGTGAGCGCAAATCTTGCTTTGGTACCATCACATGCTAACTTGACGGAGACAATCAATGCACCGCGCCAATCCTTACACCACTTCCATGACGGCCCGGGATGTGCGTCGGGCTACAGTCATCGACGATGGCCCATTTGCACACGGTGTTGGCGAGAAAGAGAGGACGGGTGGTCTGCAAAATATCTGAAGCATAAGCACACCAGCGGTACATGCTCGTCTTGCCGGGCAAGGGAGTAGTGAGCTTGGATACACCACGGGTTGAGTGCCGTGCAGCGATGGTAAGCCTGTCTTGTATCGACGAATCTTCCTCATGCTCGTCAAGAATGAAAGGCAATATTCCAGATGCAGTCGTGTTTGTCCGCCATGTGGCAGCGGGTGTTGCTTCAATCCGTGCTTGAAACATCTGAACGTGCTGGCGACGAAGGGGCACTGTTGCGCGCGTCCATCTTTCTCCAATCCGCTTGTAGCTGCTCGACACATGCCAGTATTCTAGAACCAGCCTGGCTGTCGATAATATCTCTTTGCTCGTCGGCCATGTTGCGCAACACATAGTCAGCGACGACGGCTGGTTCCCGACTAGGCGGCCTGCCGATACCGACAGAGATGCGCCACATTCTGGATCCCGGGAACTTCTCTTTGTTCAACAGAGCCTTTGTGCCCTTGAGACCATTGTGGCCGCGGTGGCTGGTGTTCCATGACCGGAGTCGAGTATAACCGAGTGGATCTTCCAGCTCGTCGTGTACTACAACCAAACCAAGATCAGGCGTCTCCAGCGCTTCTCTTTTCAGGAATTCCTGCCAGACGTCGGATATCCATGGCCCAGAGGCGTTCATCAGTGTCGGGCTCTGCATCAAGCTATAGGGTTCACTGTGAGACTCTAAGCACTGAAGACCACCACGCGTCGCCTGTATCCAAGGGGGCTGCTGAGGTTCCAAAAGCTTTTGGAAGGATTGGAGCGCAAAGTGGCCAGCAGAATGCAGGGAGTAGTAAGCAGGCAGAGGATTGCCAATAGAACAAATAAGAAATCGAGGGGGGCCCATTGCAGCAATTAGTCGCAGCCAAATTCAAGATATCGCCGAAAAGAACTCGTGATGTTCAGCGTGCCAGGTGAGGTATGCTCGGATTGGAGAAATTTCAATGTCTGCGCGTCGCGTTGGTTGTGTTGGCGATAGGTAGGTACTCCGTACCTTGTACCTGAGTAAATTACCTAAGATCAGGTACAGATCCCACCAATCTGGGAGTGGCTTTTTTTTTTTTTTTTTTTTTTTTTTTTTTTTTAAATTGTTTCTTTTTTTTTTTATTTCTTTTCTTTACTTCTTCCCTTTTTTACTTTTTTTATTTCACATAATTTGAGCATTTTTTTTTTTTTTTTTTGGCAGCAAAAGGGTACCTATTCTACAGAATGCCTGTGCATCACTACTGCCCGTATCGACTTGGTCAATGACACAGAATGAGAGCATCAGATACTGTTTGATGAGGGAATAGTTGAATAAGATCTTCAAGTCCAGGATGTACCTCGCAAGCGTTGACAATTGAGCCCAACGTTGGAAGCCTGCAGTGTGGCACAGGCTCCAGCTGGCGACACTGACGTCGTTACCGAGTCTAGTGGCATTTATTGCCCGCCAGAGCACCTGGACGCTGGGCAGTTGAGTCGGGTAGCCGGCTTCTGGGAATGGTGTGCGGGCGGACACTCAGCCACGGGGAACGCATGTGCATCTCGTCACTGAGCCCCACCCCCAGGCGCCCCTTCACAGCCCACCAAGACAGCCCAAGGACAAACCTTCTACCACGACCGGAGCGTCAGGCAACCCTGAATTTCGCTGAACCGTTCCGCTTACGACTTTTGTAACGACACTCAACAGCTGCTGCGACATCATCCTCTACGTTCCTCGTGCTTAGCGCCTTGTTTTTCGACCTTTTACGACGATACCCAGCCTGCGCGAAACCCCTTCGACCAACGACTCAACCCCCCCGAATCCAGCCCGAATAAAACTGTAGCAAACATGTCGTGGGCAGGTGCGTTGGAATACCCATGAGATCACGGTTCTTCCTTTGAGCATACTGACCTGGAATTTGATCTGGCAGGCTTCAAGAAAAATGTCAACCGCGCGACGACGCAGGTCATGATGAAGACGGGCCATGTCGAGAAGACAAACGATCGCGACTACGAGGTGGAAGAACGCCGGTTCCGAACAATGGAGGCTGCCTCTCTGCGCCTGCAGAAGGAGGCCAAGGGCTATCTCGACTCCCTCAGAGCTATGACTGCCTCGCAAATGCGTATCGCCGAAACCATTGACGCATTCTATGGAGATGCTGGCGCAAAGGACGGTGTGAGCAGGAGCTACAAGCAGGCAGTGGAAGATCTCGATGCAGAGACAATCAAGGCTTTGGATGGACCTTACAGGTGGGACTCCAGCATACGGCAGCATTTCAATGCGCAAAGTCTAACCGCGATCTAGAACCACCGTTCTCGAACCGATAAATCGCTTCTGCGCATACTTTCCGGATGTCAATGAATGTAAGCCTGGAATGCCGCCCTAGATCCCGTGGTGCACAAATGCTAACCGGACTTCTTGTTAGGCATCAAGAAACGCGGTCACAAACTACTGGACTACGATGCGCTGCGTGCCAAGGTCAAGAAACTTGCCGAGAAGCCCGACAAGGATGTCACCAAGCTCCCTCGTACGGAGAAGGAGATGGAGATTGCCCGAGCCGCCTACGAGCAACTCAATGAACAACTTTCGACCGAGCTTCCTCAGCTCATTGATCTGCGCGTGCCGTACCTGGACCCCAGCTTTGAGGCCCTAGTGAAGATCCAGCTGAGATTCTGCGCCGAAGCCTACAGTCGAATGGCACAAGTGCAGCAATATCTCGATGCCGACACAAGAGATCAATACGCATCGGGACAACTCGATGGCCGGGTGGAACAGGTCCTCCAGGAGATTCGAGAGTTAAGCATCAGCGGAACCGTGTAACTTGGGGGGATGATGAAAACGCATAACGGGCATCGTTTTTTTGGAGTTCAACAGGGTAACTCGATACCCTCGACTGGGTTGGGCATGAAAATCACTCCCAATGAGAAACACTCAGGGACCTCGTCTAACTCTTGATTTTGAGTTGACATAGAGAGGTATAGTTTTATTTGATTGCAGGCGTTCATCAAGACGTAGAATGATAATATTGTGAGATAACCACCGAAGCCTCGCAAGATGAGGGGTGGAAGTCATGAAATGGGTGCAGGTGGCGGAGCAATGCCTTTAGACGGTCGGGTATGGACAAAAAGAGTGAAGCGTGCTGTCTTGCGAGACAAAGCCATCGGGTTGACAATGCCGGGGGGTTTATAATGAATTACAATGGCTTTGTTTGATACGGAGCTCAAAATCACACGCCGGCCATAAATAGGAAGGGACTTGCTGTGCCTTTGGCAGAGCAACTAAGGGCAGCGTTTCCGGCAGACCAGTGTATCACCTGAATCATGTGCTCCACGCCGACTGATTGTAGTCCAGCCATGGAAGAGCCATCGAGGCTGAACCAAGCTCGTGGCTCAACGACGCAAGCCACCCGACAACGGGGTGCTTTCGTGGGATTTTTGATCCCACATGAGAGTCCTGACTGGGCAAGCTCTGATGAGGCGGCCATCGAAGACTCTGATACGGAAGAATCCCTAGAGGGTGACAGCATTGGTCTCTCTTTTCACGAGAAGACCGTCCTCAACATTGGTGTTCAGAAGGAAAGTCTGTTGACATCCGCACTGTCAGGTAAGCCTGCTCCTCCCGTGGTCAAAAATAGTGCTCCATCGAGAAACACCAAGGTTTGCACATCTGGTCCTGTCCCGAAGCCAAAGGTACATTTCAAGGAACGTAAAGTGCCTCGAAGAGCTAATGATTGCAAAAGATTTTATGAGCATCCCTATATGCGACCACTTGGGTTCGACGAGGCATGTGTCTACGGAAGGAATTCTGAACGGACGCATATTTTCAAAAACGCAGGAAGGCGTCCAGATGTCAACATTGTACATCGGAGCAAATGCCTGTGTGACAAAAAGTTTGTCCCGCCATGCCCCGAAAGGTCGCAAGAGACGAAAAGCTGGTGTGATCTGGTCGAACAGTTTCGAGTAAGTACATTCTGATGCGCTGGTAGCATCAACTAGGTGACCCCGGTACTTCTAATAAATATCCATAATTTATGGTATATGATGTAACGAGCATCTTCTCTTGTGCTGTGGTACTACGTCTTCGTCTCCCAGTTTTGGATATCATATATGAATAAATGATCAACTTCTGAAGTCCAGATAACCAATCCTCAAGCGTTATGTTGGTCTCAATGATTCCCACGAACTGCCAGAAGCTTTGGGTTTCCGTGTGCAATGGACTGCAAAGCAAACCAATCCCATTATACTGACATGTACACGATGTTAGATGCCTCTCACTATACGCCCGGGCCTTTTCTTGCCGTATGTACCATAAAATGCGCGCGGATTGCCTTCGTGGGCGTTATAGAGGAATGTGCTGAGAAGCGGTTTCCATAAACAAGAGGCTGTCCGCTTCCCCCGGTCCAGTTCCAGCTCGATACTAGGAACTTCCCCATCAGGAATATCCAGCATCGCATCAAGAGTCCCTACACTATAAGCTCCGGATCCAATGATCAGCTCCATGTTTCCGCGCCTCAAGCACCGAGCCACGAGATGTGAGTCCCCACCGAGACAATCGATCCCCCATCTTGGTGGCTTCATCTCGGGGTCGTGAAAATAGATGCGAGTCCCATCTGGGGACAATTTGTGAAATCTGAGTAGTATCGTGACACTGCTGCGTCTTTCAACATCGGAGCCTGGCCGGGGCGCAAGCTTTCGGTACCCGAGGAGAAGGTGAATCTTCCACCTTTGGACACATTCATATATATATGCCTTCTCGGCCGCTATCTTGAAATGGCGACTGACGCGGCGGCACGACTGCCAGGTAGTGGGGAGATGCGCCTTATCGGTCAAATGTCCGAGGATCTCAATCCAGACCTCCAGCGGCAGAGAATGACAGGCTGAGTAGGCCGGCGAAGCTTGCTCATGCTGGTCCATGATTGGTTTGCCAGAAGAGCTTGGGATTTCGAGAAACGAAAGTATATGAGCTTAAAAGAGAGTTTGTTGATGCAGAGACCATCGTCCAAGGCGGCGGTGTGTCTGATAATCTGATTTACGCCTTGTGGGGAATTTCATCAATTAGCGGCTGTCGAATCTCGGGAAATAAGAAGGAGATGGTTCCGCGATGATGTCCTACGATGGTGCCGTTTCTCTCATGACTCGTGTTACACAGGAGTCACAATTGACTGCTCAGGACGAAAAGGCATATTTGAACAATTTGCCTATACTGTTTGTTATACCATGCTCTCAAAAGATTGTAGCATAATGCCATGCGCACACTGAAGAATCTGGTGTATGCCTGTGGAACTGGCAATGGACGTGATCCAATGTTATCAAAATTTGCAAAATGATTATCGTCTTCTCTCGACCTCATCAGCTCTGTGACAACCACTCTACAGTAGAAAGTATCAGAAATGTATTCATCACTTCGCTGCTTTTCATCAAGACGAACCGAATGCACGGGAAGACAGGCTTGACGATTGACATCGGTCAAGTAGCCGAACACATCATAACCAGAACCATAGCCGCAATGATGGAAAAGA
Organism: Pestalotiopsis sp. DP-2020a; assembly: GCA_018115615.1. Lineage (NCBI taxonomy): Eukaryota > Fungi > Ascomycota > Sordariomycetes > Amphisphaeriales > Sporocadaceae > Pestalotiopsis > Pestalotiopsis sp. DP-2020a. The sequence goes on along the minus strand of JACVEI010000035.1, from coordinate 60,638 downwards.
GGAAGACATTCACCTCATCAGAGACCTTCTTTGGGAGAAGAACTTCGTTCGCGAAGCAAAAAAAGAACAAGAATTCTCAAAAAGAAGTTAAAAGAAGTTAAAAGAAACTGCCCCACTGAGGGTCGAACTCAGAGCCTCCAGATTGACGTTCTAAGGTAGAATAACAGTCTGACGCGCTAACCAATTGCGCCATGGGGCATCACGTGATGATTTGTTGAGAATGGATTTGTTATCATGCATTATAGAATAAATATGAAAAATCATAAGACCCATGGTCCGTAGATAGCCATGGTTGGCGACGAGGTTGAAGATGGGCAACAATTTGGCCCACGAGACAAGCGTGGCTAATAAGTGGATTGCTGTTAGTCATCAGACTAGGTCAAGCTTTCCCCCGAGAGCCGAGACAGCAGGCAGACTGGAAAAGTGCAAACCCAGAACTGCGCACAACATGTATACGTCGAATCGTTTTCTGTCAGGGTCGACCGAAAAGTAGTGATATGATACAAGCGTACGTGATCATACCCTCGAATTTTACACAATCGAGCGCTGTGGCTGACGAGTAAAGCAGGCGCTATGCCACTTCTGCCTGTTTACCACTGACCAGCTCTAAATATAGCCGCTTACAGTGCTGAGTGAGTATGCGTGCGCTGATCGTCACGAAGCGGACCATATGTACTGAACTGGAAATGATTCAAGGTCAAATTGCCTATCGATAAGTATGTAGCTGCCGATACTGAAAGATCATCAACCGGAGAGGAGCAACATTCAGATACGTTTGGAGTCAATTGGCATCAAATTACCACCGGTCTTCTCGGAGCTGTGCTGCCGCTGTTGTTTGTATTCGGGACCGACACTGCGAAGATCTACGCTGCTCCAGGACCACACGGTGGAGTCAGGTTGGGTCATAAGGACAAGGTTAAGCTTATACAGGCTGCACGCCGGACGGTATACCCAAGTTATCTCCAGCACTACGCCAACACTTATAGCCTTTGAGCCTTTGCCGCGCAACTGGCCTGTCACTCAACGTGAGGAGGGGGCATTTCATATGCCAAGGCACGGGTACTCAAAAGTCTTGGTTCTTCGCTAATCTGTTTCGCTGGTGACACTTTCACAGGATAAATTTAATGGAATACAGCCTCTGGGCAGTGTTGCCCCAGAACTATCGCTGTGCTGGGCGCAATCACTTTGCTTAGAATTTTTCACAGGCGTACGAAATGAATGCTTTCAATCGGTTTCCCCTTATATTCCCGGCGAGAATCCTTCGTATCTTATCATGCAACGAAAGGACAAGCCCAACTCACCTGTCTGCCTGCTGCGTGGGATTAGATTAAATATGCACATCCCGGAATCGTGTGGCTCGCTTTCAATCTTGGCATTGAGGTACCCTGCCTTTTGCTTGCTTCGCCACCCCAACTTGTCAGCGCGTGGTACTGGTCGAATGCCCGTCAAAGCCTGTGTCGTGCTGCTTCAAAAATGGCCGTCTCCTTGTCGTCTGTCGCATTTTGAGGCCACAACCAGAAGCGAGGCCTGATATTCGACGTTCGACGAGAGCCATTCCGGCCGTGATTTGCAATGGCGCGACTATTGACATGGGCGCTGAAGGGCGTCTTCCTAGCATCCACCCCAGTCTTGGCCGCTCTGCAGGTTGATCTCGACGATGAAGGCATGTCCGATGTGCCCAGCCAGTCCCGCGGCAGGATCGTTGCGCTAACATCTGCGGACCCCTATAGCCTCCATCAAACAAGCGGCTTCGCAAGTCGCCGAGGACTTGTTGTCTTTCTACGTGGGAGACCAGCCTGGAATGACTCCTGGTATTTTGCCAGGACCTCCGCCAGATGGTGATTATTACTGGTGGCTCGGAGGCGCAATGTGTAAGTAGTCGACTCAGTGGCCTAACAACACAACCAGAGACGCTCATGGTTATTTTTTCGAAGGGGGCACGTTGCTAGATTACCGTTACTATACCGACGATAAATCATATGACGACACAATTATGCAAGCCTTGACACACCAATCCGGCGAGGAACACGACTTCATGCCTGCAAACTGGTCCGCATCCATGGGCAACGACGATCAAGCATTCTGGGCATTGGCGACTCTGGTGGCAGCCGAGACTGGCTTCACCAACCCCCCAGAGGACACAGATCTGGATTGGCTTGCCCTATCTCAGGCCGTCTTCAACGAACAAACCGACCCGAGTCGACGCACGTATACAGGAAGCTGCTCAGGGTTGCTGCGGTGGCAAGCTATCCAATATAATAACGGGTGGGACTACATCAACACCATCCCGAACACGTGCTATTTTAACATTGGAGCCCGTCTCGCACGTTATTTTCAAAACGATACCTTGGCTGAGTTGGTCGGCGAAACGTACGATATGCTTGTGAATATTGACTATATTGACGGTGAAGGCAACATCTATGATGGTGGACACGAAGAGGATGACTGCAAAGACATTAACAAGGCACAATTCTCGTATAATGCCGCTCTGCTTCTCCAGGGATTAGCCCATCTCTACAATATGGTAAGAAATCTTGCACAAAGACAGAATTCGAGGATGTGTTGCTGACGAGACAGACCGAGGCGGATACGTGGAAAACCAAGATCGACTTGCTTCTGCCTCGAACTCTCGAGTTCTTCTTTCCCAATGGCACAGCCGTTGAGCCGTCATGCGAGGACGGTGGCACCTGCACGACTGATATGCTGTCATTCAAGGGTTTCCTGCATCGATGGTTGCAGTCGACGGCTTATTTGGCTTCCTACACAGCTGATCAGATCAATCCGATTTTGAAGTCATCGGCACAAGCTGCCGTCAATCAGTGCACTGGAGGAGACAATGGCCGGATGTGTGGTTTCAAATGGGCTTCTGGATCATTCGATGGCACGACCGGTGCATGTCAGGAGATGAGCGTCCTTGCTTCCCTCCTCAGTCTACTCCCAACGCCAGGGACGGGAATCCTGACAAACAACACGGGCGGTACGAGTAAAGGTGACCCGAATGCTGGGTCTGATCTCAACAGTCATTTTGAGGCTCTTGCGGATATCACTACAGGAGACAGAGCCGGCGCGGGAATTGTCACTGTGATTCTCCTCGGCATGGGTCTTGGAACGTATGTCTGGATGAGTTTGTGATGGACAAACATCCAAGTCAGCGAATTGCCAATGCCGCAGTGGCCGGTAAGCATCATAGAGATTCATTTTGATAGACAGGATTAATTCATTGAATGTATCTGATCACCAGCTACCATTAATAGGTACAGCTGTTCTGATAGATGAGCGCACTCTAGGAGACTGATAACGCTATATGGTATCGATATAAAATTTAATAGTTGTTGCAGCAAATTTTGGTCTATGACCGGATGGTTTTCGTGCTTCTTCATATACCGTCAAATATTGCCCAGATATGGTTTCTAGGTCATCAAATTTTGTCGGCTTTGTACTTATGTAGAACAAGTACTCTTGGGACAGTGGCCTTGATGACCTCCCTTGATGTCTTCCTGGTGCTCAAACCAGGCCATCTGAATTATGTAGTTGTCTACAATTATGACATGGACCATGGTAGAAACCATCAAGAATACTTATTCAATGAGGTCCCGGTAGAGGCTGCTTATTAGGCCGTGACATACCTGCTGGCGGTACGCGATTGGCCTATAAAATATGATATGATGCATGGCCGATACCTAGGCCATCTCGTTGACGTGCGATTTGTGGGATGGTTGATTTCAAAGCGTCAAAATCAGCCTATCATCTTGACATTTGGAGAATTCCATTGGCATATTCGACCATGACGCCACATTTGCTGGCCTTTCATAAGCGTACGACATTGAGGTAAGGCATGTGCCTCATGGAAACATGCGCGCCAAACCTCGAAAGGATAAAGCGGGAACAGGTGCATTCCAGATTCACGTTTTCCATCATGACCCCCTGGCGACGACCGGAAGCAATGCTCCGCGGTTATACTGATGCCTGGATGCGATGCATATCTAGGCACTGAGGTACATGGGCGTCACGTATATAAGCAGAAGCCTACCCAAGATCCTGCTTGTTTGGAAGCACTGCAATCAATCACCTGTACGGACCCTCCATGCTGTCTTTTGGCCACGGCTAGGATGGGTAGTGACAAGATGCATTCGGGCTTACCAGTCCCAAATCCCACCATTTCGTATTGGCAGATCCCACCTCATCATATTTCGGACCACCGGACCACGCAAGAGCTTCCCCTCACGCTTTTCGACCATGTAATCGTCGGATCTGGGATCTCTGGTGCCGCCATCGCCTACAAGTTGTACACCCGCGATCCGTCGTTATCCATCTTGATGCTGGAAGCCCGGGGCGCCGCGTCGGGAGCGTCAGGACGTAACGGGGGTCTATGCCGGGCTGGATGGTGGCTCAATTATAAGAGATACGCCGAAGCATTTGGTGAAGATGAGGCATTGAAATTCGCTCGCCTGGAAGAACAAAACGTGGAAGACATCGCCAATTTTGTTCGGGAGCATAACGTCGACTGCGATTTTGAACATCTCGATACCGCAGACGTTTACCTGACGGAAAAGGAATGGTACAAGATTAAGGAAGTGTTGGAGCTCAGGAGAGAGGTGGAACAACGAAGACCGAATGACGCTCCGATCGGATCAAAGAAGGTTTTTGAAGGCGAGGCGGCGAGCCGGCACATTGGCATCCCAAACGTCGTCGGTGCCGTCACTTACCCAGCCCACACCCAGAATCCGTATCTGCTCGTCTGCGCAATGTTGGAGTTGAATCTGGCAAAAGGTCTCAACTTGCAGACTCAGACGGCTGTTCTCGAAATTACCAAAATGCCAAACGGCGAAGACCCCAACCCTGGCTGGACAGTGAAAACAAGTCGCGGTGATGTGAAGGGAAAACAGGTCATCCTCGCAACAAACGCCTTCACCAACAGTCTGTATAGTGGCCTGGCCCAGACAGAATTCATGTGGCCGAGTCGCAGTCAAGTTACTGCCATCCGACCGGGAAGCAAAGTCTCAGACAATCCGGCCATGCGCATAAACATTTGCTTGAACGATGTGCACTCTGGAGACTATTTTCATGCTCGCGCTCCTCATCTCAAAGGTGCCGGCGACATTCTTTATGGTGGCGGTCGTTTTCTCTCCCCGACCCGGGAGAAGGGGATAGTGGATGACTCTACGGTCAACCCGAGGATTGCTGAGTATCTCGGGCACGCGGCAGCCAATTACTTTGGTCGCGAAGCATGGGGCGAAGAGGGTGATCATGTGAGGGACTGGTCGGGTATCACCTGCTACACGCCCGACACATTTCCTCTCGTTGGCGAAGCTCCTGATCAGAAGGGCTTGTGGATGTCCGTGGGTATGAACGGGCATGGCATGGCCATGGCATTTCGTAGTGCCGAGGCGCTTGTCCACATGATCACAGTTGGCGAGGAACCTAGCTGGTTTCCAAGGTCGTTCAGGCTGGCTCGAGCATGGTCACAATCGACCCCTGATCTGAGGCGGAGGAAGGTCGACGAGGACAAGGCATCGTACGTGTCAACCACGACGGCGGAGAAATTGAAGTTTTAGAACGAACGTGAAGTTCTAGTTTCTGAAGTAGGTGTTATTACACGGGGAAGCCATGGCTCTCGCAAACCGATACACATACAATAAACGAATTCCCCTTCGGTGCACAGTCGGCCACTTGAATTGAGCGTTGGCTCATACTCTCCAAAATGCGCCGAACTCGTGCTCGTCCAATGCCGTTTTCGTCCCTTCTGGCCACAAAGTTCAAGCCAGCGTCAGTTGCGTTGTGATCATTACCATAGGCGCCACCTCGAGAACCAGCCTCTTGCTCCTTCTTGTAATAGAAATATTCCCATCTTCAACAAGGCCGACATTACTTCGCCAAGAATCTAGTCCCTGACGTCCGCGACCTCCTCTTTGATGTTGACATCGTCAAAACCCGAGCCGACATCGTTCTTTCGCTCTTTTTGAAAAATGACCTCCTTGCCGCTGGGCATCTTGACCTGCATATCTCCTTGTAGGCTCACAGGGAGCATTTGGTAGACTTTGCGCCCCACGATGAACGTGACAACAGCCCAGACCCAGACAAGTACAGCGATGCCGGAGGTAACAAACAGGATTGGGCACAGAACTAGCAGGCCGACACCAATCCAAAAGACACAGAAGAGGGTTGCGGAGACAATGGCGAAGGCGGCGGTCGAGATCGAGAAGGAGATGAAGAGGGCGAGAGGCAAAGCAGAGAAGATCAGCTGCGACACAATGAAGGCCTGGTAGCATGATTGATCAGCGACTGCTTGCAAGAAGATGGAGCGAGAGCAGCTCGAGGGAAGTGCTTCAGCTCGAGGGCAGGAACACGTACAAACAGGATGGGCCTCTGCGTGGCAAATTGATTGATGGCATCATACAGCCCTTCTCGACTCTGGGGGCTGATCACACGATCGAATTGGCGCTGCCCAAAAGAATACGCGCGACTTGCACGACTCGGAGATCGTGGTTCACCGTTCACTGCCATGGCGATGGTAGGGGTGGGCTTTGTAGTAGGTCGAGCTTCCGCGGGATGGTTTAGAGAGACCTCCTCGCGTTGAAAGTGCAGAATGCCGTCGGCCACAAAGAGTCCACCAGTCGGAAAGATGGGGAATAGATAGGGCGTGTCGAATTACTAAGGATAATTACATTTAGAGCAAAATGTTGACGTCCATGGTCGAGGTGGGTAAGACAGCTGAACTGTTTACAGAAGCTGGTGTGCCGTTTCCAATGACGCGTTTTAGGCTCGTACTAGACGCCATAATTTGGAACCTTGAGCTACTCCAGGTAGCTTGGGAACCTATGGGAAGTAACGATTCAATCTGCGAAGTGGGCAAGAATTGAGCTTGAGCCACAAGGAATCCATTTTATACAAAGTACACTACAGCTCGCTGAACGCAAATGTAATAAAAGGAGTCACTGCCTGTTGTACGAGTTACTTGTGAAGGATATGTGCTTCAAAGCTGCGGCATTGCCCAGGTGTTTGGGTGTCTTTGTGGTTCAGAACCCCACCAAGGCTCGACTGGGCAGGATCGCATGAGCCTGCATGTGTACGAGGTACAGGGACCCAGCAGAAGTCTGTGCACGGGGTCAGATTTCACACCACTTTCTCCCCTAATCTTGACGATTTCTAATACACTTTTCAAGCCGAAAAGAAATATTAAAAACAATCCAAGGATGTCATTATGATTATAAATAACAGGATAGTTATGTCAGGTATTTTTTCTCTTTGTTATATTGATTAGGATGCTGGTATACAAGGATATAAAGTAACAAAATCTTGGAAATATAAGAAAACCCGCTGGAGCCCGCTATAAGCCCGCTAAATATATAGATATTTGATTTCTATATATTTATTAATTCCTTTAAGTCGATATAAGCCATATATTGCCATTTTATTTTAATACCTTGATAATATCGATACTGAATTATTTTATTATCATAAGTATATATTTTTATCACTTTTCGCTGTCGTTGAATACGGGCATGAAGTAGGTGAGTTTTGGTGTAAAATGGGCCCTGTGCACAGACTTCTGCAGGGTGACTGTACATTAGGTACTGCACACCTACTTCGTACCTTGCCTCAGGTGCTCCAATATTGCTAGGCATAAGATGCTGCCAACATCAGATACCTCCCTCCCATACATGCCAATCATCAGAAGCACTGGGCGGAATCTAGCAGTCCAGGCAGTGTGCATTTATGTACTCCTGCTATAAGCTATACAGGAGACTCTCAAACACTGGCGAAGACCATCTACCTGATATGGTCAGAATGCCGCATTCTCTTCGAGTAGCTTCACGTCGTATCAGTTGCAATATACGCAATGCGCCGTCTCCCTCACATCCCGAAACAAACAACAATTTTTAAAGGCTCTCTGAAGAGCGCGATATCACCATCATTGATTCTTGCACGGCTTGGCTACAATGAGGTACACGTTTACCAGCGTATCGAGCTATCTATTGCATGTAACTCGGAACTTCGGACAAGTACAAGTCAACTCGCTTGAGGGTTTCCTGCTCAATCATGTCTGCTTCTTCAGAGTTGCCGGCTTTCCTCATGACCTTCTCCAGAGACCAAAGTTCTCTGATAACTTCCCGGCTGTCGCGGCCATACATCGTTTCCAATCGCTCAATATTGGACTTCATGATTTCATTGACCTTTTCCCAGTCCTGACTGTCAATGGCTCGCTTGACGGCAGCGGTTCTCATGTATACATGTATCCTTGGGTCTTTCGGTTTTGCTGCCGCATCCAGCTCGTCTTGCTTCAGCAGTTGTAAGACGGCAGTAGCGGATGTCTTTTCGAAGCCATCACTTCTCATCAACTCTGTGTTCGCGAGCAAACCAAGGTGCGATCTTGTTACCTGAGACGGCTCGACAGCTTCCGTGTTCAGAGAGAGCGCTTGCAACGCCTCCGTGATGCGTTTATAATCCGTCTCGGGGTCGGTATCTATGCTTCTGATGCTAGAGTCCCAGACCCAATTGTCATACATCCAATAGAAGCTGTCGTCCATTCGTTTGTGGAACCTCTCTACAAAGCATCGGTACGTCGTCTTCAACAGAACGACAAGGTTGTCGCTCTTTGGAATTTGCTGGAAATATTGGACAAGCGGGTGCAGTCGTGGAAGCCGGTGCGACGCAAGACTCGTCAACTGAGATAGAAGCATCCGTAGCAAAGGGTCGTGTTTCAGTTGAATCATTTGAAAGATGATGTCCACTAGATTCCTCATCATTCCCGGGTCGCCAACCTTGATGACTTCTTCGAGCTGCCAGAAAGCCTTGCGGACAGCCAAGCCGGCCAGGCGTCCCTGCTGCCGGTCTAGCAGAGCCTGAGATAACGCGACGTCCTGATACATTTGCGTACTGGGGTAAGTGACGGGCCCGCACGATGTCGCCGAAAAGCCTAGACGCTGATTGGTTTGTAGCCATTGGGTGCCATCAAAGTTTCCGTTTGCCCATGCGGCGATGCTATAGAGAGCGGCCTCTGCAGGATATTGACCTATCAGTTCCTTGTCGAGCGTCAGAACATACTCGCCGGTGCGAGTGCCGCGTATGACAGCCGTTCTACCATTCTGGCGTCGTTTTGGACCATCAAAATCCTTTGTAGTACGGATCACACGCTTTCTGTTCTTGGACAAACCCCAAGCGGTGAATCTCTTCTTATACATCTGCTCACTGCCACCCAAACAGTAGTTAGCAGTCACGACTTGCTTGTGAATTGGGAGGTACCCACGTTGCCTTGAACCCATATTGTCGCTCCAAGATGCTCATAACCTCGGTCAATTTTCGATGCTCCTCGACGTAGAGCTTTTTGATAACTGGAGCCAAGGCAGTCCACTCATCGGCACTGTGTATGCGTGTCTTCACAGCATGGCTCAAGCTTGGTGCTTCGCTCTCGGTATAGTCTGTATCGTTGCAAGGCAGTAATGGTGCGATACGGCGGTGGCCACCCCATGGATCGGCCATAGCATAGGCAATGCAATGCTATCAGACAGATGTTTTAGGTTATCGCCTGTACAGTGGCTCGAAGGCCTTCCAAGCCTTTGGTAACAGATCAAAAAATTCCCTGCAGCAGTGAAGCCTGGTGCCTCTCTGAAGTGATGATTAGCTGAACTTCCAAGCCGGCTCTTGGATAACCAGCCGGTAACGTCGGCACGACATGGCACATCGACTCGCCCAAAAGGTTTCGTGCATTAGCGTCAAATTTCTTAGTTGGTTCTCGCTTATGCAAGTCCATCTTGATGTCTTTTGCTTCTTCTTCGGACCCCAGCGAGTAGATCCCAATATGTGCATTTGGGGCGCATTTGCACCTGCATTTTGACTGGAATACTCAACTTTGGTAATAGTAATGACAAGAAACAAGTGCCGAACTCAATGTCGATTGAATAAGACGTGAAGGTGTGGACTGGGCTGCTTTCGGCGTAATGATTATTGAGCTGGACCTATTTGCACTGTATAAAAAGAAACTATATTGCTTGACAGTAACATAAGCCGCGGCCATGAGCCAAAAGATTTAAACACTTGAAATAAGACAAGCAATAGCTACTTCGTACTCACAGTTATTAAGGCTGAAATTCCAAAGTATAACATCCGGTTTTTTTTTTAAGTTCAAGTTTTCTTCCGAATATGTCCAAAGGAATATCTTGAAGATACAAAATTTGATCATATCAGGCTTGAAACGAAAAATGTCCTTTTTAAAGAACCTCCAAACCCAGGAGCAATCAAAAAAGTTAGAAGCAAACGCGAATTTGTTGCATTAGAATATTCAGAAACACAAACTCATAATACTTGGTACAGTAGTGCATCAAAGTGACCTCAATGCTTTATATTCAAGATGACAAAATAATCAGTCATCGATATTGGCCAAGTACCTGACGTCGGGTTCTGTGGAGGAATACAAGCAGTCAGTTGCTTCCTCATGCCCTTGACATTGCAAAGGCGAGCGTTCGGGTCTGGAATGCAAGTTTTGCCACGATTCGGGACAATATATCCAATTTCAAAGTTCCGCAAGGAAGCCCGCGGGCGGTTTCGACCGTGCATATAGAGCTACTATGTATTGCAAGTAGACTCTTATATTTATGCTATCATGTCGGTAGGCGGTCTCCGAAAATACAACTGTATTTCGGACTCATTCTATCCGAACCTGTGGCTTAGAATCACGATTAACTCTACAAGACAGGCCATCACCAATATATGGGCTGTTCAGAGATCAACATTAAATACTCCTGAGAGCCCAATTGGTAGCGCGAGTTGGTCTACCGTGTCTCAATGAGAGCCCGGGTCCGTTCGCGCTTCTGGTCAAAATTAGTGCTTACCCATGTGCAACAGTTGGTCTCTACTTTTGCTATTATTTAGCTCGCGAGCAAGGTCACCGGTACAACTTGGCTCGACTGCTCTCGTAAGCGTTAGCCATGTTTACCCTATGATCTGCCTGCGGCGAAACGCATCGGCTCTGCACCAATACATTATATTAATGCCAAGTTTCTCCAGGGCTCTTAGCAATATAGCCTGTCGCTCTGTCTTGCCTATACATCCAACTTATATTTCTCTTCGAAAGCAGTCCGTTAAACATGGCTGTAACTACTCTAACGGCTCAATCTGACTTTGTCAAAAATGATAGTTGGGAACCATCGCAACCCACCAAGCACGCCTCGTTCAACTACTATAGCCGGGAAACAAAACCCAAGTTGGACGACCTGTCCATCATTAATGGCACCTCGACTGACATCACCTCCCGACATCTTCCAGTCACAGATCTCAGAAGTCTTGAAGAGCCCTTGTCCAGCTATCGGCATGAGACATATGGCTTCCAATTCCTACTCCAGCCTCTGCCGATCGAGGCGTCACACTCATCAGTACACAATGCCAATGCCATGAACTCTCAGTATTATCCTTCCATGGTCTCTCTACTTAAGGAAAAGTTGAATGTTCGCTCTGCTGTCATTATCAACCATACTTTGAGAGACATACCATCCACGGAGGACCATTATGTGAACCCCAAAAACCCGCGACCTACAGGGAAAAGTCTCGCGCCTTTCTTCATTGCGCACTCGGATTACACTCCAGCCGCCGCTCGGGCTCACTTTCGTGCCATGACAGCGGATTGGTTCAAAGAGACTGATACAGAGGTTGGCACCACCCAAGAGTCAAGGGATGAATTCTTGAGACTACGTGAAGAGATCATCTCTGCCGAGGATACAGCAATAGAAGAAGCCGGACTAGGGAATGACAATGCCGAAGATATCAGTGGGAAGGGCGGCCACTGGGATTGGGATGGAAAGGGTTATCAAGGGCCACGATACGCAATGTTCAGCATCTGGCGGCCCTGGGAAACTGTACAGAGGGACCCGCTGGCAGTCATGGATACTCGCGGACTTGAACTTCAGTACGTTCCGCTGCCACGATCTTACAAGAACCGGCCCGGATGTGTGAAGGAATATTACAATGAGAACGTTTTGGTCAAGCCCCCCGAACAGGGCGACACCAGCTTACACAAGTGGTGTTATGTCAGCGAGCAAAAGGCCGAGGAAGTGCTTGCTATCAAGTTTTATGATAGTGAGGTTCTGCGCAAAGGCAGTAGGGCGCCACTCATGTGCCCACACAGCGCTTTTCATGCCGCCGATATGGACGACAAGCCTGTGAGACGTAGTTGCGAGTTGAGGGTCTGGTGTATATGGTAGTTGCTGTAAACGGAAAGTTTGGCATATCCTATATTCCTCAATCAAGACTGAACCTCGGTTTGTGGCGTCTAAGAAGATGTGCATGGGTGCAAGGCATGATATCAATACTGCCAGTATATTTTTATACAGATCTTCTCCTCACGTTTGTCTTCGACCACAACTGTGCTGACCCACTCGGACATGATCGCGTCTTCTAAGTTGTCCTTGCTTCTTCCATATGTATGTCTGCGCATTCATTGTAACATATTGAAGATTACCGACAGCATCCTAGCTTCAAATTGAGCTTGGCGAGAGCGACTATTCTCAGCGTTCTCTACGACTTTTGCTGTTCATCCTTTTCTCCATCCTTCTTCTCTATGGTCCTTCGTGTAAGGATCTCGTCAATGATACCAATATCTTTCGCCTCCTGTGCGCTGAGATATCTATCACGATCCATCATCTCCTCCATATCTTTTGGCCCATACTTGTCGACACCATGCGCTTCGTTCAGGTGCTTTCTGAAGATCTCATTGAGCTGTTCTCTGGTTCGCTGTATTTGATTGGCGTAAATGAGGATATCGCTCGCTGGACCCTGCGTGCCTCCTAATGGTTGATGAACCATGATGCTGCTGTGTGGGAGAGCATATCTCTTGCCCTTTTCTCCACCAGCCAGCAGTAAGGAGCCCATGGAAGCAGCCTGACCCAGGCAGACTGTGGAAACGGGAGAGCGGATGTAGGACATGGTGTCGTAGATCGAGAGACCGGCAACGACCGAACCGCCGGGCGAATGGATGTACATTGTGATTGGCTTGTCTGGGCTGTCCGACTCGAGCCACAGGAGTTGCGCAACTATCGAGGCCGAGACTGTATCATCTACCGGGCCGTTGAGGCATATTATTCGCTCCTGATCGCGCGTCAGCAGAGAAGAAGGATTCGCTGGTCGACAATGCAACCTACTTGGAGGAGTTTCGAGAATATATCGTCTGGTGGTTGTTGTGTCAGCTACGTATTTGAGCTAGAGTCGCAGCAGGAATCCTACATGTTTTCCATCCACCAGACTTGATTGTTAGCACGCATACCGCCATCAATGGCTCGAGAAGCTTACTGAAACCTCCGTGATGTATGGCAGCGGGATGGCTGCCGAGGGAGGATGGCTACCTGGCCCACCAGGGAACTGAGAGAAACTGCGAGCTTGTCGAGACGCGATCTGTCTGCATTGGCGCCATATTGCGCGTTGGCAAATCATATCGCCGGTTGGAATTTCGAAGCTCGATCGTGAAGATCAAAGGTGGTGCTTCGATAAAGAGCTAGGTCAGGTAAGTTACGTGGGTGGACGTTGATACTTTCTAGTATCTAGAAGATAGCTCCGGTTTCGTCGTTCCAGAGCTATGCGTGGGGCTTGATCTGATTTCGGACCATTTAGTAGCGCTTCGACCCGCTAATCTTGGATACCGCGTTGGAGCTCGCGCCCGCTAAAAGCGCCTACGAGGTACCCTAGCAGGGTTTGCGTCATTGCATCTGATTATTTGCTGCGATAACCTTTGCTGCTGGATTGACAAAAGCTTCTTCGACGCGATCTCTTTACAAGCCCCGTCACTTTATCTGCGGTTATGAGACCATGTATGGCGCTGCAACGTAGCGGTGCTACCTGCCGACATCGAATATTACGGTCATATAGCTCAGCGACGCATCCGCTGCAGCATGAACACGATGCGACAGGAGCACAAGCACCCGAAAGCTTCCAAATCGATCAGGACGGCAAGACAGTCAGAACTGCAGCTGGCGACCTTCCCCTGTCGCCTGTAATGGACCCTAGCTTTTGGGAGGCAAGACGCCGGTATAAACAAAAGAAGCCCAAGCCAGGGAAATCTAGGAACGTCTTTGAAAGGGAGTTCCAAAAAAACCCATTCGGTGAGCGCATTTGCCTTCTACAGCCTTTCAACCACGGTCTAACCCAACTACAGCACAGGCTCTTTCTACTCCTGTTCGAATCGATAATGTCACGAAACTCCGAATGCCGTCGTATTTCTTGCAAGACTTCAACATCGTGTCGCATCCCGAGACCGGCAGACCGTGGTGGGTGTCTAAGAGCTTGGCTTTGAACCGCCCACTCGCCGAAGATAAGGCAGGCGACAACGAAGATGAATATGCAAATGCGACAGACAAAGATGAAGGTTGCCTCAACAACCCCACGACGGATGCGGCAGAGGGCACAGATGTCGGATCGGTCGACTCATCCGGAGCACAAAATCCGATTACATCTTCAGGTACATCAAGTTCTACGGCAACGCCCAGTACAAGCTTAGGCCCATCTGCCTATGTGTTGGCACGCCGAGATGTCCTCGCATCTCTTCATCCCAATAGGCGTGTCAAAAAGGGGTCTCGATGGGGAAGATCGACCGGAAACTCTGATTATCGACGTATACTGCTTTCGCCCAGCAACTCGAAGTTCAAGCCCATAGGAGCTGAAGCTGTCTGGCGAGAAGACATGGATAGTTTTGTATTGCGGCAGATTCGCGAGCAGATTGTTCAGGATTTTTTGTATCTGTCGGGAATGTGCGAAAACCAAAATCGTTACTACATTGTCAAGTGTTTCGGCTGGGATGACATCAAGTTCAAACACAAGGGCGCTGTGCTTTGGTTTGGGCACGACAAGGAAGAAGTCGAGCCAGGTCCATTTTCGACATTCGACGTAAGCAGCGAAACCAGTAAAACGACCCTGGTCGTTCATAATATGCCTAGGCTGCTTGGGCAAGAGTTCGCCGAAAAAGTGAAGACGCAGGCAGCAGCTCTACAGGACGGTTCGATCTTCACGCTGGCTGGGAGGAGGACGACGGACTTGCAATTAAGGCTCTGGAAGCTGCAAGGCTACATCTATGATTCCCAGGGCCATGCATGGTCATAATATTGTTGAGCTGGCTCAGTCGATATGCCATTTTTTTCCCCATCTTTTTGTGTCACCGCGGGTTTGTCCTGGGTCGTTCCAAATTGGAAAATGTAGTAAATATCCTGGACCATTATCAATCTCGCAGAAGGGCAAATTCCGATCACATACACTTACTAAGCGGACTCGCATCCATGCTATTTGAATGGTCGTTTTGATCATCTTGGTCATCCGACAGGGGTCGCGCGTTGCGACAGATAACGGAACAAGACCGTGAGGGACAGCTCCGCTGGTGGTGAGTACGCAATCAACTGCCCTACCTGGCAGGTGGTCCAGCCAGAAGAATGCACAGCACGACATTCCAGATGGCAATGTATCCACGATGGGTCTACGTAATCTTTCACGTCTAGATAACTGATTTCAGGGCCCTGGTTTTCGCGGAGAAATGACGAATTCCGTCCGCACGTGCTTTGATGGTACTTAACCCATTGAACACTCCTACCGACTCCCACGGTTCCTGAAAGCTGCAATTCGGTTGCAAATTCTCAGCTCATTTGCTCTCTCGAAGAACATGAGCTCGTTCAAGGTCATTGTCATTGGTTCGGGCCTTTCTGGTTCCTTGCTGGCCAATGGGCTCGCGAAGCATGGAATTGATTTCTCCGTGTACGAGCGAGACGCGCGAGATTCGAAAAGGGCTGGATATCAAATTCGCTTTGGTGAGAATGCCTTGGTAGGCATGAGAGCATGCCTTGAACCGGAGCATCTCTCGAATGTTGTCAAACATATTGGGCCCAACTCCAAAGTTCCAATCTTGTTTGATAAGTTGTTCTGCAAGTTCTTGGACCTGAATCAATTACCGTCCTACAGCAAATCGGTACCCATTGATCGTATCGTCCTACGCGATGTGCTTGCCGACCCGATTACAAAGCTCGGTAAACTTCACT
Source organism: Pestalotiopsis sp. DP-2020a (assembly GCA_018115615.1). Taxonomy (NCBI): domain Eukaryota; kingdom Fungi; phylum Ascomycota; class Sordariomycetes; order Amphisphaeriales; family Sporocadaceae; genus Pestalotiopsis; species Pestalotiopsis sp. DP-2020a. The sequence continues at coordinate 44,637 of JACVEI010000035.1, read as the reverse complement.
ACGACAAGAAATTTGTGAATTTCCAGATCATCAACGAAGGGCCCAAGGAGATGGTACTGGTTTCCTTTGACGATGGGTCGACGGACACGTGTGACCTCTTGATTGGTGCTGATGGTAATCGTTCAAAGGTGAAGAAGCGTCCTCTCGCACGAGGTTAACTTTACAAAAGCTGATCGATAGTCAGGTCAATGAGATGGTTGGCTTGAACAACATCAAACCAGTGGAAGGAATCAGAGCGTTGCTTACAAAATGCGACTTACCCCTGAGTCTCTACAACACCGTGGACGAAGAACTCCTGGCATCACCGATAGCAACCCTTCAAGATGGTAAACTTATGTACTTCTGCGGTATGTGTGCCCCAGACCCTCTAATGTTGTATCACTGACAGCTCTTAGCATACCTCCCGAAAGACTATAGCAAGAAGCGTGACACTGGTGATACTGCCACGCTTGATCAAGAGCATTCATCGTGTATGATGTCTCTGTGCTGGCCTGAAACCTTAACATCGGCTCTCGAAAGTATGACCTTGGAGCAACGCTGGGAAGCCATTGCACATGTGTACCAAGATTGGTCTCCCAAGCAGTAAGTGATCACGAACCATGTGGTCTGCATTTGGATAGCGGTGCTGAAAGATACCAGTCAGCAACTTCTCAAGCTTTGCTACGGACAAGAGATGTTCATCCTAAGCCCCCGAGTTGGATCAAAGCCATCGATTAAATGGCGCCAAGAGATTGCGTCACCAAAAAACCCGACCGCTGGCAACGCCCATGTTTGGCTCATGGGCGATGCGATTCATCCTATGCTCCCCAACAGGTACGATTGGACATTCTCACTTACTTACACAAGTCAATACGCTCATATGCCACAGAGGAATGGGCGGTCAGCAGGCAATGCACGACACAGCAGATATCCTACCCCTCATCTTACAGCTAGCCGAGAAATCTGCAACATCGCAAGGCTTGGAATACCATGATTTTCAAGCAGCATGCGATAAGTATGAAACTGGAATGATCCCTCGCGCCTTTAGCTGGGTGCAAAAGAGTGGAGGCGCAAACTTTGTTGTAAGATGGTATCTGATGTTTTTATCCTTCATTTGCTGATGCTGTCTTGCAGCCCCTGAATCTTTCCAGAATCCTCGACCGTGTTTTCCTCAGATTGTTCTCATTCTCGATACCGGTGGCTAGATTTGCCCACTGGATCTTGTCTTTGTTCATCGAAACCAGGAACCTCAATGATGCACCCGAGTTCTCCGTTGAATCCAAGTAATGTCACGTACATTTCCCATCAAGATTGGGTTTACCACATCGGTGTTTTTGGCAATAGATTATGAGCGGCCTTTTGTAGGAACTATTATTTACTACTCGTACATCTTTTCGCGTTCAAGATGAATTGACTGTGAACGTGATTGAACCACTGCATCATGTTGAATAAACAGACGCGCTTGGCGGAAGTATCATCCATAAAACGGTCACTTAGGGGTTCGTTCACTCACACAACCAAATCCGGATGCGACGCAAGCGCATGACACAAGGACAAAGACAGTATTCGTCCAAGCGCACCAATAAGCGAACAAAACAAAGTCCTGGAAATACTTCTAGTGTTGTCCTAAAGGGCAAAATTAACGCAGTGGGGACGTTATAGTGGATAGCAAAACCAATCAATAAGCATCAACAGCGACGCCAAGATGGATGAGCCTAGGGACTAACTACTATAACCCCAGACTCCCCCAAAGGCATGATGCCATAATGCCATGATGCGTGCTTTGGGGAACCCCGCAAGTTGGGATTATGGATATCTATATGCGGGGAAAGCGCAGTTGGGCCGTGAATATTTACATGTTCCTTGTTCTGACCAAGAGGCTACTCGTGTAGACGAGTAAAAGTCGTACTACTATTGCAAAGTCCCATGATGGCCCTCGAGACGAGGACCTTGATCTTCAGCGAGATGAATTGTGACACAAGGTTAAAAGGACCACACGTTTCTTCCTCCATCTCGAACGATTTACTTTGCAGTAAGCTTTTCCTTTACTGACAATACGGCCATGACATCTTTAAGAAAGGTCATCATATCGATATTGGCAGCTGCAATTGGCAGCAGCGCTAGCAACGATCAATTCGCCCAGACCAGAAGCAGCCTCCCCTCGTCTTCGCGAAGCCGATGGCCAGATGGGCTCCATCTAGCCGTCGACTATTACCCATCACAATGGCCCGAGTCTTCCTGGGAGCTTGATATTGCCCAAATGAAAGACAATAATATCTCCTATGTCAGGGTCAATGAATTTGATTGGGCAGTCTTGGAGTCCACAGAAGGACAGTACAATTTCACATTGCTTGACAGAACTCTCGAGCTTCTACAAAAGTATGGGCTGAAAGCAATTGTTGGCACACCTACTGCGTCACCTCCGGACTGGGTAACGCAAAAATACGACACTGACTTTGTCGATCGTACGAACGCGACCCTGATATTTGGATCCCGTCGGCATTACAGCTTCTCTTCTTTTGACTACCGGAACTTGAGTCAAACGATTACTACGAAGCTGGCCGAACGTTACGGGAATCATTCGGCCGTGGTTGCCTGGCAAATCGACAATGAACTTGGCTGCCATGACACCACAAGGAGCTACGATCATAATGCCATCGCGCGGTTCCGCATATGGCTACAACAGAAGTACGGCACAATCGAGAAACTCAATAGCGCCCAGGGCCGAATTTTCTGGTCCAGCCAATATGAGAGTTTTGATGCCGTCCAACCACCATTCTTGGAGATTTATACCAACAATGAGCTTCATACGTTGGATTGGTATACTTTCTCATCCGACATGCTCATCGATTTTGCCACGGAGCAGGTCGCCATTATCAGACAACACGCGCCTGAACACGCAGTCACGACCAATTTTCAAATGGCATTTACCGATTTTGACCATTACAAATTTGCGCGCGAGACCGGCATTGACATCGCCACCTTTGACCAGTATGCGCTCAACGGTCCAAGTACTTTCTCCTGGCTCTCTTCGCAAGAGCTCTTTGACACGCTGCGGACCGGCCTTCCGGACTGGCAAGCTTTTCACCATGGCCTATACCGTGGCGTTTCGGGCGCGGCCTATAACGAAACAACTGGACCATATGGGGTCATGGAAATGGAACCTGGCATGCTTAACTGGGGCCAGTACAGGGTCAGTCCTTGGGAAGGCATGGTGCAGCTATGGACTTTGGAGACATTTGCTGCTTCTGGAAGCATGGTCAACTATTTCCGCTGGAGGCAAGTCCCATATGCTCAGGAGCAAACCCTGTCCGGACTACATACGTCCGACTATGTAGCCGACGAAGGCCTCATTGAGCTGCAGCAAGTTGTGCAAGAGCAGTTACCTACACTGAGGCAAGAGGTGACAGAAGAAGAGCCCCAATCTGATGTGGCTTTCATTTTTGACTACACATCATTCTGGGTGTGGCAGATTGAGCCATACAGCGGAAGTTGGGATGTCAAAAGTGCTGGTTACACGGACGCAGCTGTGTCGTACCTGGACCTGGTGTACATCTTCTACTCGGCGCTTCGACGCTTAGGACTATCCATCGACGTGATTGGACCCGATCAATCCCTCGACGGGTACCGAATGGTTGTAGTTCCTAGTCTCCCCATCATCCCAGAAGCGTTTGAGTCCGCTCTCCGAACATTCGACGGAAGTGTCATATTTGGACCCCACACAGGGTCAAAGACCTCCGAGTTTGCCGACACGCCAGGCTTGAATCCCGGGAACGGGGTCTTGGGCCAACGCCTCCCTCTGCGTGTCACTCGTGTTGAGACACCACCAAGCTACGCCGGAAGCGCCGTGCTGTACAATGGCGCCAACTATAGCATCGACGGTCGGGAGGAATGGATCACCTGTGAAAGGGCCAATCAGAGCAGTAATGCCACAATCACATACACCTCGCCGCACCGCCCAGGGAAGCCGGCAGCGTGCTCGAAGGATGGTTGGCATTATCTAGCTTTCAAGCCCTCGGTTGATCTTTTACTCTCATATCTGGGCGGCGTCGCAGCCTCCTCGAATATCACAGATATTGTAGGCCGGGTTGCTGATAAGGCGAATGATCTGGGGTCCTCGCTCAGGCTACTTCGGAGGGGCAACCTCGTGTGGGCGTTCAACTACGGAACTTCGTCAGTAGCGCTGCCTGAAGTTGGCGATGCAAAAATGATAATTGGTAACGATGGGGACATCCCAGGTGCCGGCGTAGTAGTCTGGAGAATGAACAATTAAGGAAGGGCGTCCATTTTATTTGCCATTCAATGGACGGATAAATGGATGACTTACAGGATAGTTAGACTAGATACTTAGCTGTTCAACCAAGCGAGCGACTAAGACCTGTCATGATTGATTTCCATTTGGTTTTATGAATGTTCTATGGATTAATATATTATAATTCGTAATCTATGGCTTGCTGATATTATTATGACTGCCATACGCCAAGCACCTATTCAGCCCAGCAGGAGATTTCAAGTTGACTGAGTCAAATGCGCTGTTCAAGGACATAGTATGGGTAATGTGCTCCTCAAAATTAGGTCGTCGTTGCGGTAGCATTGTGCGTCGGCTGCGTCGCCTCTGGACTTGTAGTTGCAGTTGCTGCTGCTGGGACACTTTCTGCAGATGCCACAGCCTTGTTTGCAGGCAGCGCGCCAGCGCCTCTGGCATTATTATCCCGACAACACCTGACGATGCCCCATATGGCCACTCCCAGCATTACAGCTCCCAGAATGCTGAAACCAACAATCATGCCAATATAGTCACCGCTAAGCCCATCCGAGTCGCTACTGCTGCCACTACTACCATAGCGACCACTGGATGAAGATGTGTTGCAATCGTCGTCGTCTGCATAACATCTGCTTTCTTCGCCCGTTGACTCTGGAATCTTGGCACCGTACTGAGAAAATGCCACCACGTCGGCAATCGACTCAGCTGGGTCACTCGCACCAAACTTGACAGGAGCCATCGCGACATCCTCGTTGGCAAGGTCAAATACCATATACTGACGCTTCAGCATACCGCCACCCAACATCCAATTGTCCTCGTAGGAATAGTAAGCATATGACGTGTCGTTTGTCATTTGCACACCAAAGAGGCAGTACGTGGTATTGTCTGTGGTATCGTCGTTGTAATACGAGTAAGAGTACCCAAGAATATCAGACATGCTGCCTTCAGAGAGGACGAGATCAGAGAGTGGGACATTGAAAATGGGCCCGTCGTCGACATTGCTGAGCTGTATGGCAAGTTCTGCCGTGAGATTGTCGCGATATGAGCAGGGAATGACGGCGCTGTCATAAGTTTCATCATATTTCGCGCCAGCCAGGTCCCATATAGCATTGGCAATCTCTTCTGGGAGAACGGAAAGTGAAGCAGTCGGATCAATGGTCACCATGGGCAGTGCCGACGTGTTTTGAAAGAGTGGCGCAAAGTTGCCGTCTGAAGACTGACTTGCGTTTAGCCCTTGAATGTAGACATCGAACGTGTTTGAATAGCTGTAGGAAGTCGATTCGTCGTAGTGCTGTCGATCGACACTGAATCTCTTCAGCGTCCCATCGAAAGCAGACTTGTCAATGGCACCAAACAGTACATGACCGGTCGCGCCGTCCTCTTGATCAACCCACAAGCTATAAGCCGTAGAATTGATCAAGCCCGTGGCCAGCATTTGATCGAGAATGGTGGACTCCTCAGAGTAGCTGTCGTTGAAGCCGAGAGCCATGACACCTATCCATTTGCTTGCTTCTGAAGCAAGACCCATGCTCACGCTCGAAACATTTTGCCCGGTAGTGAAGCCCACCGTTTCGTTGATCCTGTCGCCGTATGCATAATTCCCATTTAGATCATACGCATAGAAAGTGTCGTCGTTGTCGGAGCGTACAAAGGTTGAAGACACATTATGATTATAGGATCCATAGATGCAGCCCTCATATCTCGAGTAATAATAGCTGTCCGAGTCGCAGTATTGCGTGTCTGGTACCCATGACTCATATGATGACAGGGCAAGCCGGAAAGAGACGTCTTGTGGTGGCGTACCGACCGTGGCGTTCACTACATATGTCGATTCGGCGCTGAAGAAGTCGACTGGGAGTGATCGTTTCTGTGTTTCAGATTGACTTGAACGCGATTGACGTGAAAAAGGTAATCGGACCTGAGCAATGACTTCGGTTGGGAATGCGAGAAGCGCTGCTGCTGCTGCGGCGGCGAAACGAATGGACGCCCTCATTAGAGAGGACTGGCGAGTATTCGCGAAGGAGAACCAAACGACAGGAAGGGAAGGGATGAGCGGGGGAAAGGGACATTGAGTAAGCGCTGGGATGCACCTGGTATAAAAGTCTCTTCTTTACCTCATCGCTGTGCCGCAGGAGAGCAGTTGCCAAGACACTGGAAATTGGCCCCAAGGCAACAACGACAAGGTGCTAGAGGAAAATATAAACGCTAAAAGGTAAGCTTAAATATTTTGGGTTTAAGCGTCGAACATCACGCCAGCTACGAGTTGGCCAGTCGTTCCTCTGGACAAAGAACAATCATGTCGATTGCATTATTGAAAACTTACGAGTAATTTGGAAATCTTTCCTCGAATCCAGGAAAACAGAACTTTGGAAGATTCAACAGGAATTGCAAGTGTCACTTTTGGACTCGGCTTTGTCCTGTTGTGATAATTTTGTTTGAACGTCGGCCTGGAATGGATCCAATATCAACCAGTGCCTTGGCAGCGGCGATGCTAGCTGTTTTCGCCCGGCCGAGCCCAGTCATTCCTAGCCTCTAGGCCTCTTGTCGACGGCCCCCTAGACGAGCGTAGGACTATTGATCCAAGAACAAGCACCAACTTTGGGTCCAGAAAGCGCTGCAACCGCAGTCACGCGGCTCAAGTTCCGCTGTAAAAGAAATGTACTTAAAATTTATAAGTTTGCGAGATATGCGATAGTGCGTTACAAGACAATGGCATATATAAGAAAATTGATCACAGCACGCATTCAATACTCAACCCCGATAATGTTTGTTTTGGATGATTTTTTTTCTGGTACGCATCCCTATGAGGGGAAAGACTGCGGCAGGCCGACATTTGCACCATTTCTGGACTTTAAAATTGTTCATAGGCACCCTTTTATGCTAATAGTCAAAACGGCAAGCTGAAGCGAACCTCCTACTCTGACTACATCTAATCCAATAGCAACACAAAGCAGCAGTGAGTCGTGATCCAAACAACCCACACTTCAAAGTCCAAACATTGGGTATATCTGGCAGGATCCCCCGATTGCTAGAAATGACAGGCTTGCCGAGGATTCTCTGCAGTTCCATCCCATCTCAAAGCCATTTCCCGAACCAGGTCAGAATCTGAGTTATTGAATCCTCCAAACACGCTCTCTCCTGTGGGTCATCCGGATTGCCCCGAACTGCGAAGCCGTGACGCCCAGGCGTATAGACCTTGTGTTCCATCACCGGCACAGCGGTTGTTCCCGATGAGGAGTGAATCTTCTCAATCTTGCCCTTCATCTCGATGCTGACAGCGGTGTCCTCTTGGCCCCAACCAAAACTGACTGGAACAGCCAGAGAAGCAACATCATCTGGCAGGCTCACCTGGCTGGGATGTAGCGCCACTACTGCATCCACCAAGGGAACCTTTGCACCATCGATATCAATCATGTTGTCCATGAGGCCGGCCCGGATCGCGTATTTGCCACCCCAGCAGAAACCAATCATGCCCACCTTTTGGCTTTTGGGCGTGGCCCGCCGCAAAGACTGCAGAAAGTCCATGCAAATCTTATCAGTTGCAGCCGTTTTGTGTCTTGTCATCCACATAATGAAAGACGGCGCGCTGGCCAGCAAGCCGGTGTATTTGCAGAGGCTTGACTGCTGTTCTGCGTTGACTGGAATGAGGAGGTCTGCAAGCTTGAGCTGCACAGGATCTCCTTTGAAAAAGTCTGGTAGATAGACCAGCCACTCGCCGCCCTTCGCAATAGCGTCGGCAATGAGTTTATTGTTTGGCAGCTCTAGACCGAAGATGTCGGAGTACATCACAACTATCCCTCGGGGACTAGTACGATTGCCGGTAATGTACGTGTTGAGGCCATGGAGAAGTTCTTCTTGTCCGACAGCTTGGCCTTTGTGAATGGTGCCCTTAACGATGTTGAGTTTACTGATTCAAAAGAGACTTGTTGATTCATACCTTGATACATTCATGACATGTGGATTCCATCGCGGCGCAGGATATATCGGCTCTTTGCAGGTGTGACTGAATCAAAATGAACGGGCCGGTGTAGGTAAATACACAAATCTCTGCTTGTGAAATAGTGGAAGTACAGGTTCGCCTTGTTGATAAGCGATACTTGAGAAAAGATACTGAAGCTGATTGCGCTTTGCTGAGAACTGAGTGAAGGTGCCGAGTCTCAGTTGGCAATTAATAAGAGCACGGGTGACACCTCTTTATACTCGAGGAACCCGGCCTCAATGAGGACATGTCCAGTGGTTCCAGCAACTACTAAAGATATGAACATGACGGCTCGAGACTGTGTTAGATGAATTTAATGGACCCGTCTTACATCAGGATGCATTCAGAGTCATACGCTAAAGGGAATGACAAGCATTATGGCGCCGCAAATAAGTCCCTATTTCGCAAAGGAGCGCCCTAACCAAGTGCCAAGATCTACAAATTCCGTTCCTGGTCTAGCATAAAGCATCAAATGTGGCGCAAGTAAGCTGCCCGAAAGCCCAAACACCAATCACTAGAGGCCGTGGCGCTTTTTTCGGCTCAATACGTGCTACCGCCATCGGCATATGGACAGACAACTAAGCCACTCGACGCGTTATACACATACATCACAATGAAGATGTAAGAAACTAACTCGGAAGGAGTCAGCAAGGTTCGAAATCGTGTATTTGAAAGATCAGTTACTACTACATTTGTCCGTTTGGCGGCCCGCTCGTCTTTCCATGGATAGCCAGCAACCTTCTCCGAGTGGCAGCACCAAGCTGATTGAGATCTCCATGCTTTATAATCTCAAGCACACTCAATTGCACACCTAGAGCACTACTGAACCAACGAGCCAGTTCGACCGAAAGCAGAGAGTCCAAGCCCATCTGAGACAGAGATGATTGAGGATCTACTTCCTCATCAGGCTTGAGGAGATACTCATTGATCTTCTTTCCAATCCGCGTGGCGAGGAAGCTTTCGGTGTGTTGCTTCATGAGGATTTCTTGGCAGTCCCTTCCTGAAAGAGAATTTCGAAACTCGTGAAGCTGATCGCCCTTGGTTACAGTTGGCGTACCCGCGTTGATGCGATTATGGTACAGGCCCATACGTCGGTCGCGACGCCACATTGTTCTACATTGAGGGTCTTCCAAGTCTTGTGTTGTTTGAAGGCCCATGAAAACTTGAGATGGGTTGCTCCAAGGATCCTTGCAAAATGAGTCTTTGATGCCGGAAGGCTCGGATTGTGGCGGTATTGACACAATGCTTCCATAACGGCATTGCCCGCAACGTAGTTTGCTTGGCCACTTTTGTTCAAACCACTGAGCAGAGAGCTAGCCATAAGGAAGAAGTCCAATTTCTGTGGCAAGAGTGCTGTATGCAGGTTCCAGGCACCTCCTGCCTTCGGTTCGACTGTCGACTGCCACTGCAACCAGCCCATTTCCATCAGAGGGGCATCCTATGAGCACATGATTAGTATTATCTTACAAAAATAGTGATATCAATGCTTTCACTGATCAAAATCTGCTTGCTTCCAATGAAAGACCGGAAAACTTACATTGAGGGTCATCGCCAGATGGAAGACTACATTGATTGGATACTTTGACCGGCGTATGGCGTCGTGTACACTATCAAGATCGTCGACTCCTCCGGAAACTGCTGTGATCGAGCATCCCATGGATTTAAGCTCAGAAAACAATGACTGGCTCGAGCCACTGACTCCTGAAACTCTTGGAAGAAACGTCAGATGACAGGCACCGCGTTCCACCATCCATGGGGCAATAGACCTTCCAAGCCCGCCTGCTCCGCCAGTGAGCAAGTAGCTAGCCGAGGGACTGAATTGAACCCGCTCGATGTGCGGGACACCGGCTATATTGAACGCCTCAGGGAATTCGATCACGACTTTACCTATGTGAGATGCATCTTCCAAGAATCTAAAAGCCCTTTCAATGTCGTGGGCAGAGAATATCGTTATCGGTTGTATCGGACCAAGCAAGTCCTCCGCAGCACAGTCGAAGAATAGCTCAAATTGTCTGCCAAGCGTCAGTCCATCATCTAGACGTCATCCAAATATTTTCAGTAAACTTACCTATGCAAAATTGCTGGTCTCTCGACGAATTGGATTGCCTCAACACCAACATAGGAGCGATTCTCTCCGAACGGGAACATGTCCAACCGGCCGGAGCCTTTCACATCTCTCAAGCCCCATTCAACCATTGTTCCAAATCGTGCTACGCATCTCCAAGATCCATGCATCAATTCGCCGGACAGAGAGTTGAGCACAAAGTCTACACCTTGGCCACGCGTCTCGGTCATGATGCCTTCCACAAACGAATTGTCTCGGGAGCTGAAGATGCGCTCACGAGGAATGCCAAATGTATTCATGAGATACTTCACTTTCTTGCTGCTTCCAACTGTGAGATACATCTCCGCTCCAAGCATTTGACAAACCTGCACTGCTGTAAGACCGACACCGCCACAAGCGGAGTGGATCAAAACGCTCTGCCCTCTTTCAATCCTCCCAACAGATACTAGACTATAGAGGACAATGTCGAAACAGACGGGAATGGTGGCGGCCTCTGTAAATGTCATGGAGTCCGGGATGCGGAAAACAAGCTTGCTAGGGGCTAGAACGTGAGTAGCCACGCAGCCCCCGTTTGTAAGCACCACGATCCTATCTCCAGTGTTGAAGTTGCCAACATCGGCACCAACTCTGCGAATCACACCGGAAGCCTCGCAGCCAAACTTGAAGCTTTCTGCGTAAACATCACCGTTGATGATACCTTTGGCGCTAAGAATGTCGTAGGCGTTCAGGCCGGCTGCTGGAATGTCGGATTCAACGTGGCCATCAGGCACTCATGACTCGAGAGGGGCTTCTTGCCAATACAGAGTTTGCAACAAGCCCTTCTTTTGGATCCGAAGCGCCCTTGTACTCTCGGTCTTGGGCGCCAATATCGCACTCAACCTCCCCATCTCTGCCTCAAAGGTCATGGGAAGATACCTTGGTACGACAACGCGAGAGTCTTTCACCGCATATTCCATATCTGGGGCAAGTGTGCCTTCGTCGGAATCGTCGTGTATCTTCTCGAGCACGTCAACTACAAGATTGACGCAAGAAATTGCATCTTCTTTGGAAGCCTCCAGTGTATAAAGTGGCATTCCCAGCTCGGATCGCAAAGTGCGAGCAAAGCCTAGGAAGTGTGCCGCGCGAATTTGTTCCGCTCCAGTCGGCACTCGGGGCATCAACCACAAAACCCGATGGGTGCTGATATTGTGCAAGAAGTCTTTCAAGTGCTCGAAAGTATGCTCTTCAAGTTCAGCACTGATGCAAATAGCCTCGAGATCCACGCATGAGACAACCGCTCCGGTCGGAGCCAGCAAGCCGCGGCTCAGTTCATGTGGCCTTACGGTCCAGTCCCTCTGTTCGAGATGCCTCTTCAAGGCAATTGCAACGTTCGAAGACTCATTCTGGCACACAAGGCTAATGATCCTTTGATAGTTTTCAAGTCCGGGGACAGGTGACTGCGCAAACGATACAATCGTCATAATTTGACGGTACAGTCCATCCGAGTCATACGCGACTGTATCTGCGCCCGAAAAACCAGAAACTCTCAGCCTGCGGTCCCATTCCTCGACTCCGATCAAGGGCCCATCTGGTTTCTTGTCGGCGTCTCCCAGCCACCACCCGAAAAGTGACCGAAAATGTAGCTGATTGTTTTGAGAGTAGGCAGCAGTTCGGTCAAGAGAAGAGCGCCTCCTGGTCTTAAGAGACTATGTATATTCGTCAATGTCTCTCCGATGAATGGCGTTGCATGGACCACGTTGGCAGCAATGATCAAGTCATATGACTGTTTCTGCTTCTCAAATCCTTGATCTTCAGGAGATCGCGAAGCATCAAAAACTTTGAACTCCAAATTTGGTGCGAATGAAAAGCGGTCTCTGGCTTTCTCAAAGAATCCCGCGGATATGTCTGTGTAGGTGTACAAGGAATACGATGGCAATCCTATGTCATTTCCGCGAACCAATTCCCGCAGGATGAGCTCCGTTGTCCTACCTGTGCCAGCGCCGACCTCCAGGATGCGTAGATTGGGTTTTGTTCTGGACAGCATACGGACGAAATCGCTATAGTCGTAGCTGATGGAGTCGTACACCTTGGTAAGCAAGTTATCTCTCAACAAGACATCGACCGTGTACAATTCACCAGAGAACATTTGTGCCCCTTGCTGGCAGACTCTCGCGCAGGCCTCTGCCATTGGAGCGCGCGGTCTGGAGGTAAACCGGGCATGGTTCTTGGCAATCAATTGTTGTCGTTCGTGTCTCCCAAGACCGTTCAATCTGGCGACATCGCGAATAAGAGGAAACCGCCAGTCTGAATCTGGTTCTGCATCCAGGTTCTCGAGGTTTCAAAGTGCTTCTTCGAAGTCGTGACGTTCTCGATCCGACTCATCTCCCCGAGCATGTAGAGGTATGCGAGCTTCTGTTCGGTCTCGCATTCCTCTTTGTTGACAGCTGGAGCTTTGAGGTATCGAGAGGGATCCTCAAAATCGATTAATGGATGCCAAGTTAGGTGTGCGAAATCTGCTCGCCATTCGCGGTCGTACAATCAATACGACATTGGCTCAGGTCTCTAGACGGAACGGCTGCCTTTGCCGTCATACGGTAGGTAGCTGCTCGATGGACGGTGAGCTCCGCGATGCGCATGGGAAGGTAGAGCTGGTTCAGGCGGCGATTCAGTCCCTGTGTGGCAGCTACAAAGATGAAGTGTAAACAATTGTCGAGCTCGGCGGGGTGAAAGCTGAACGGGGCGCTGCAGTGATCGTATCTGTCGATCAGACTAGCTTGCGCGAGCCTTTCTGTCGCGGACGCGGTGATATTATCAAGCAAGGCAAACTCTGGTCCGTAGTGGAAGCCATTGCGCGCCATGGATCGATAGAAGCCTTTGCTACTGACTGGACGCGGCAAGGGCAGCGGGCCACCTTTCAGATCGTGGTCAATGTGGTTATTTGTCGTCCGCTCGGCAATAGCATCGCCCGAGCAGTGCTCAGTCCATGTTGTACCATCATAAGATTGGATCTGGAACTCAAGACACGAAGAATTCTCAGACTCAGTCAATCGCTTCGATCGCATAAGGGTCATGATTTCAACTGGGTGTGACTCTTTGAGCATCAGCGCTTTGCTGACTACTACATTTCGCAAACGATACCCTGACCCCCTCGGCAGGCTGGCAACTTGCCTCGCGGCCTCTCCAGCGATGGCAACATACCCAGAAAATGGGAAGATGATGTTACTTTTCACTCGGCGATCGATAAGCCATGGAAGGTCTTCGACCTCCAACCGATTCCTCCATGCCGGCTGAGCATCAGAGGAATCTAGTGACCGAAGACCAAGCAAGCAATGCCGTGGAACCTTTCGGAATCGGTAGGCTCGGGAGACTCTACTCTCATGCCAGAATGATGGACCAGTATGGTCCCAAGGGTAGGGCGGCAAGCTCGATATCGCCTTGGCATGCTTGAACAGGGGGCTGAAGTCAACGTCGATGCCATGCTGGTAAAGCTGGCCAAGTGCAGATAAAAATTGACACGTTGCAATCCTTGCTTCGCGTCTGTGGCGCAATATAGCTCAATTGCCATGACTGAGCATCGTAGATTTGACGTAGAGGACCACCGAGCGTTGAGTGAGGACCAATCTCGAGAATAACAGCATCTCCACCGACTCGATGCATGGCCTGCACTGCCGTCGTGAAACGCACCGGGTCAACTAAGTTGCGAACCCAATACTCCGGACTGCGAAGGTCTTTCATATCGAGCTCTTTGCCAGTACAGCTCGAAAAAAAGGCCGCGCCACCCTCAAGATACAAGTCGTCTTCGGCAGACTTGTTGTCTCTGGCAGTCGGAGATATCTGGATCCTGCCTCAACCATGTGGTGAGAATGATATGCCATGTTTACATTCAACCTTCTTGCAAATACGTTCGGATTTTCCTGTTTCAGCAAAGAGAGTGCTTGCTCTAATAATTCCACATCGCCAGAAATGGTCGTGCTGCTGGGGCTGTTCTCGCAAGCAACCACGATACCCTCTGGCAACCAGGCGGAGACTTGCTGAGCACTTTGGCCAATCGCGGCCATACCTCCACGACTTTTAGTTGATGCATCGATGCTGACAAGCCCGCGAAAGAATGCTGCTTTCATAGCCAGAGGTAGGGAGATATGCCCTGCTGCAAATGCGCAGCGATCTCGCCACTTGAATGACCCACGACGGCTACCGGGACTACGCCCATTCGACGTAAATGTACCAAAATAGCAATTTGCAACGCTGTGCAGAGTCATTGTGAGATCTCTGCCGTGTTGAGCCTTGCCATATCTGTTTTAGGGTTGCGCAGCATGTCCACGAGGGACCAGTCGGACGCATTTGGTAACGCTTGTAGCACTTAATCCATGACGTTCAGGTCCGCTTTGAACTCGGGAACTGTCTCCAGAAGCTCTCGACCCATTCCAGCCCACTGTGCGCCTTGTCCACTGAACATCATGACGATTTTCTTGGCCTTGCGGGCCTTTGGTACTTGCACAGCATCTGACTTCGTCAATACGCAACCGTCTGGGCTCAGAACGGCAAAGCTGCGGTGGGCCAGTCTTTCGCAGTGCAGTGCTCGAGTGTAAGCAATATCGAGAAGGCTATTTGGTTGTTTCTTGATTAGAACAAGGTAAAGCTCGGCCTGGCGTTACAAAGAATAGGTTGTGTTGGCGGAAAGCAATAAGATGCACGGCCGCATGCTGACTTGTGGCTTGTGATGGACCACATTGCTGTCTACCTTGGGGCGTGACTAGTTCCAGAGACGTCGTTGAAGTCCAGGCCGTCATTGATTGCAATGGTGCCACAACCATTGACTGCCGTGATTTGTTGCTTGCTTGTTTCATAGGCTTCATAGCGAGAGGCTTGAGGGAAAGCCTCAATAATCGCCTATGATCTGTTAAACACTGGCAAGAAAGTTTCCGAGGAATTTACTCAAATTCGTGTTGGCTCCTCCTATGCCAAAAGAATTGATGCTGATTGGCTCTGCCTTGTGGGCAGGAAACTTGGTCGGCACAAGACGTACCGTAAGACGAGCACCAGGAGGAACTGTGGTATATCATGAGTCAGTAGTGCCATGACGGAAGTAGCTTTCCAGGCCCGACCTCCTTTTAGGGTTTGGAATTTCGAGTTTGACATTGGGAGGGATTATCTTGTTTTCGAGAACAAGAACAGCCTTCATGAGACTAGAAAAGGCCGGCTGATCCTTCAGTGTGGCCAATATTGGCCTTGATTGATCCGACATGAACACCGTACTGACCAAACACATTGTCAACAGCTCGTGCTTCTATGGGGTCGCCCACTGCTGTTTCCGTTGCGTGACACTATATTGCACTGATCAGTATGGTTTGCATCACCTGATCGAAACACATACCTCAACAAACACGGTATCTGAAGGGTCGAGCCGCACGTCATTATCGAGTTGGCGAATGAGGGCTTTTTGAGTATTGGACTGAGGCTGCATCAAACCGGTTTTGTTCCCATCGCTGCCGCTTGCCGAACCTCGGATTACTGCTTTGATGGGATTTTCGGCGGCTACTGCGTCATCTAGTCGTTTAAGATACACGGCAGTAATCCCCTCCGCACGGGCAAATCCGTTTGCGTCCTGATCAAAACTTTTACTACTTCCGTACGTGGAAAGTGTACCTTCTGTTGCCATCATCTCGCTCAAGTGCGGGCTGAGCTGGAGACAGGCACCTGCTACGACAGCACCAGAGATACTCCTATTTTGGAGACCCAGGCACGGCTCATGGAGTGCTACCAAGGAAGCCGAGCAGGCGGTGTTTATTGTCATACTACAAACGCTTAGCATCAAGTTTCAGGAAAAGTCTTTCATGGTGTCAAATACCTCGGACCAGTAAGGTCGTATTCGTACGAGATCCGGTTTGAAAGCATGTAATCCTCCGTGCCAGTCATGTCGTAGTTGCCAGGAAACAAAGGATCCATACCTTGGAGCCTACTCCAGGTCGAGCCAAATGACCCGACATAACAGCCAATTCGCCGACCTCGATAGTCGATCTCGCCGCCGTTTTCAAGGCACTCTCTTGTGACCTCAAGGAGAAGTCTTTGCTGATGATCACACCGTTCTGCCTCTCTTCGACTCATGGAAAAGAATGATGGGTCAAAAAGGCTCAAGTCCTGCTGAAGAAAATAGCCATTTTGGTTACGAATGCTGCATTTCCCGCCTAGAGAGTCATCAAACCCTTTCGTGCTGAAGCGCTCTTCGCCCTTGACTACAACGTTTCGCGCATCTCGGCCATTGAGCAGAAGATCCCAGAGATCTTCTGTGGTCTCAATACCGCCTGGGAGGCGGAGACCAATGCCACAGATGGCCACAGCATCCGGCGGCAGAGTAGAGCTTGAAGGCTGTACATGGTTTGATGTAACACATTCATCCATTGTGCTTGCCAGCTTTCATAAGAAGCTTCCCCTTAAAAAGGCCGGTAGCTTCTAGGTTTTGTCGGGCTTACGTCTCGTTGAACATCGGCGTTGTGTGTATTTGAGTGGCGAGAAGACTCGAAGATATCTTAGGCGTGCTTTGACGGATGACTACAAGCGTCCTCCATTGTTCCGTGGGCATTTGCTCAATATAACTTGACTAATAACTAGCAGATCCGTCTGTTTAGCTGTCCCCATTGAGCTGATTGATAAGGACCACTGAACTTTGACGTGCCCTGGGAGTAGACTGTGCATCTCCGGCACCCGAGTGCATCTGGGGGCCCATTAAATCCATTATCATGGATGGGGCCCATACGAGGCGTCCCTCACTAATCCCAAGAGGAGTCCGTTCCCGCACGCTGTCGGTTTATTCAACATCGGAATTGGAGACCAAATCACCAGCAGGAATGATGGCAAGGCTCTCGCATATTCTGCTCAAGCACGGCGGCTGTAAGTACAGAGTGAAATATGTCATTCCGGCTTTTCGCCAGGATATGACATGGAGCGGATGCGGATCACCAACAGCTATGATTGGTCTTGACCAGCTTGTACTTTGTAGTTCTTGACGTGAGAAAGATCAGGCATCGTTTACCACTTCCGCCAATGAATCCGGGCACAGCCCACACGTCTTTACCTGCCTGTGTATCTCAACATTGAAAAGTACTCCCATACGAAGCGGGACTGGGTTAGGCCCCCAGGCGTGCGGATAATTAATTACCTCAGCCATGACCATGGGTAGGCCGGAGACACCCCAGAATATACTAACGTTCTCCGTAATAGCTTAACCTACTGCTGGACGGTGACTACCTAGGTACTGACAGGCTTGGCTGAGTCGACAAAGCAAGCATCACATTGCCTTGTAGGGCATACGATTGTTGCACCCTGGTAACCGCTAAAATAGCGGACGGCGCGGGTACATCCTTTAAAACGGGTACTTTTAGCGGCATATACCACCCAAGCAGAACAGCCAGCGGCGTACCTATATACCGTAGGTAATGGTTTAATTCGGCAAGTATCCGTATTTCATTATCTAATAGTGGGGGCGGAGTAGTATGGCAGATGGAATGAATGTGTTTAATCAAATATAACTAAGACTTTTTATTCCGGTTCAAGACTTATGTTAAACTTGCTGTACACAGCTTATAGGTTCAAACATATATGATATCACTTATTTTCGTGCCCGATGCTAGACAGTTTTATACTTGCCTACCTAAGTAGTATTCTAGCCTTAGACATCCCAGGAAATGATATACTTGTATATTAAGAAACATATCGACGAAGACGTTGTACTTGGTGTACGCATAACTACTGTTTCAAGGCATCCAAATGCCGTGATACGTCCTTTGATACATTATATTAGGGTGCACCAACCTAGTTATGGCGGCACTTACTAACCTGCTGTCACCCGTGGCAACTTTACCCCAGAATCAATGATTTCGGTATTATCGTCGGCATTGTACTCAAGCTTTATGAGCAGTCCTTGTCCGGCAGCTTGAAATATGGCATGACTTCTAATGTCAATCACTAGGCTTGAGAGAATTAAAAGTGTCGATTGCTGATCAAGTGTACAAGTGAGCGGCGCAGCATTGCCAATGCAGTAGGATCGGAGTAGACTACTCTGTAGGTACCTACCTACGAAGTATAGGTAGTGGCTAGTGGCTGGCCAATCTACCCAGTAAGTAATGTCCACGACAATTTACACAGAATTGCATATGAATATGATGCTTTCATCAACGTGGGGGCTGCAGAGATCGTGTATCATATAACTTCGGGACCTGTTGTCAACGGTTGACTGGTCGTCGGGTGGCCTCACCAGGAGGAGATCTTAGCAGGGGAGCATTTCCACTTGGCTGCATCGGCATTAGTATGCTGATATTTTTTCCTAGGTAAGGTCAAACTCTGACGATCCAGGAAACCGCTTGCTGCATACAACGGCCGTGAGCAGCCACAAAGTCAGAATATGCTGGACCTGTCCCATCAAGTCAGTATTTCATTTCAGCAACAAGAGGCGTACCTACTGTGTAGTATAAACAAGGGGCCTGATATGCGAATGAGTCCTATCGCATCTAATCAGCAAGCCGCGTGATCGTAGATCTTTTACTGCATGGTTCTTTTGGTCGAGTGGGGCTGCTCCCCAGGTTACCTGTACAGTACTACAGGACTACAGTACAGTGCATTCGGTACTCAGCTACCTGAGCCCTGCTGCGCACATTTAGCGGGGTGCAGTGCCTTCCTAACCACCTAGGAAACGGCGTGCAAGTCATATTGCTGATTGCAACTCAAACAATCCTACGTCATAGAGACATTCAATAGCAAATATGAGAGTATGTGACAAACCTCGCCACTGACCAGTAAACATCAAACCAGACCAGGTCAATCATCATATCCCTCAATCCAATGGAGTATAGCGTCCTGTAACTCCACGGCTCAGTAGCAGCGATACCCCATGTCCCACCCCAACTCCACTGATCCTTCCAATGGGCACCCCACCGACGGCTCTGTTGGCTGTTGGTTGGGCAAAGTGCGCCGCGTTAGAACCCCTGATGATCCGCCAATTGCCAACAACGGCGATACATCTGACACCACACCACAAGTCGACATGAGGGGAGCGAGATGGAGAGTGCATCGTCACGCGGCCTTCTTATGGCTCTCCACCGTGAAATCCGAGAGCTGCGAGTTGAACTTGCAAAAGATCTTCTCTGCCCAGTGTTCACTTCCCGTTGCTCATCCCCACCACCGCATCATTTTTGCAAACAAACATGGCAGCTAACGGCACTACCTCTTACGGACGGAGACTCCTCCCAAATGTTGTAGACGAGCTCCGAAACTCGAGCCCAAGCAGAGTTTACGCCTCCTGTCCCAAGACCGCCGACGTTGGTGATGGCTTCTTCGATTTCACCATTGCGGACTTGGGCCGCTGTGTCGATTTCATGGCCTCCTGGATTGAGAACAAGTTTGGGAGGAGTGACAACTTCGAGACCATCACCTACATAGGGCTTTCGGAGATTCGTGGCCCTGTCACGTTCCTCGCGGCCATCAAAGCTGGATACAAGGTTTGTTTTGTGTGCAACCGTCCGGACGAGTGGCTGATACCTCTTAGCTGTTAATTCCGTCTCCTCGCAATTCGGCCATCATCAATCAATCGTTGATGGAGCAGACCGGGAGCACAAAGGTCCTATTTGCGAATGAGCTAGCTCCTCTTCTCAAGACCCTGCAAGCCCTGGTACCTTCCATTCGCGTCGAGGCGCTGCCAGTTCTTCAAGAAATGCTGGACAGCAACCCTCCGTATTACGAGTACGCCAAGAGCTTTGAAGATGCGAGGAATGACCCTATCGCCGTCTTGCATTCCTCAGGCTCTACGGGTCAGAGCAACAGCAATCTCTCAGCCATAACCTTTGCTGACTTCTCCTTTTTGAACAGGTATGCCAAAGCCAATCACCATGACTCATGGAAGTTTCGCTGCCGTAGATTATGAGCACAACATACCGGCGCCGCCAGGTCGAAAAAAGAGAGACACCACCTTTTTCAAGTTTGAAGAAGAAACGCGCATGTTTTTGATTCTGCCCTTCTTTCACGTGAGTTTATATCCATATACGCTGCCCGGTACGCAAATTCTGATAAATATTACAGCTCGGCGGATTCTGGTTCTTCATGTGTAAGTGCTTCTCTTATTACGTTTTGATGGTTTGTGCTAATTGTTTAGGTCACGGTATCTTCAACAACCTCACATTCGTGCTCGGGCCGCCACACATAGCTCCCGATGCCACCATGCTCAAGGAGATGGCACGACAGCAAGATCTCAAAGGTATTATGGTTGTTCCTGCCATGCTACAACAGATCTTGCATGAGCCGGACGGAATGCAATTCCTGAGTGCTCTCAAATTTGCTGCTGTTGCCGGAGCTCCAGCTGCTGCATCCACAGGTGACAAGGTCAGTAGTGCTGTAGAGCTTTTCAACTGGATTGGCTCGACAGAAACCTTTCCTCTACCTGAGCTTTACAAGCCACGCGAGGACTGGTTATACCATGAGTTTGCTCCTTGCATCAAACATGAGATGCAGCTGTATGATGCCAATGAGGGTACCTACGAGCTAGTAATCATGGCCGACGAGACCAACAAGGACGTATGCCCTCTCTACCACAACCTGCCCGGTGTCAATCCTTATCACACGAAGGATCTTTTTCTCAAACACCCCACTAAGCCCAATCTGTACAAATACTTTGGTCGCCGGGACGATATCATTGTCTTGGCCAACGGCGAAAAGGTGAACCCGATACCTCTGGAGCAGCACATACAAGGTCATCCTTCTGTGTTGGGCGCGTTGATGATCGGCAATGAGAGAAGCCAGACGGCTCTTCTGGTGGAACCCAAGGAAGCCGTGGATGGCGAAGCCACGGAAAACTTTATGCAGGCCCTGTGGCCTCGCGTTGAGGAAGCAAACTCACAGATCCCCGGACCAGGCCGCATTGCGCCCGGCAAGGTCATTTTCGCTTTGCCCGGTAAACCATTTGCGCGAACTGCGAAGAACACTATCGTACGGAAAGTCACGGAGCGCTCCTACGCAGATGAAATCAAGGCTGCATACTCTGCCTCTCCACCGCAAGCTCACATGGCAAATGTGAGCCTGGAGGCGACGGTGAAGACAATATACGAACCAGCCAAGCTTGCCAACTTTCTACGACTGATTCTTGCTCCGGTATTTCCACCAGCATCAACAATTGAGGAAGGCGAGGACTTTTTCGCACACGGGCTTGACTCGGTACAGACACTAGAAATTACCGGGAGTCTGAGACGAAATCTCCATGCGCAGACTTCAAAGTCGTTTGCATGGCTCTCGCCTCGTGTGATATTTCGCAATGCCACGCTAGCTGATCTATCCAAGGTGCTTGCGGAATTTCTCAACGACGGTCGAGCACCATCAGACGATATTCAACTACAGAAGGTGCTTGGTATAGACAACGCTGTTGCGCGGCACACGAGCAGCCTGCCGAGCAAGCCGGCAAAGCAACCCACGTCTGGACAGATATCCACAGTAGCGCTCATCGGTTCCACGGGCTACTTGGGGTCTTATACGATTGCAAGTCTCCTCAAAGACCCGGCCATTACCAAAGTGTACTGCCTCAATCGTGGTACCAATGCGGCAGAAAAGCAAAATGCCACCCTTGTCGGCCTTGACAGTTCTTTGCAGCCGCTGCTGGAGAAGCTCGTCTACCTGAAGATCGAGCTCGGCAAGCCACTACTTGGTTTGAGTCAGAACCAATATGACCTGATCGCCGACGAAGTAGACACAATTGTGTACAACTCGTGGAGGCTTGATTTCGGCATTGCCATCCGATCTTTTGAACCGTTTTTGAAAGCTGCCCGAGATCTGGTCGACTTGTCACTAGCAAGCAAGTGCAGACTGCGCATCATTTTTATCAGTTCATTGTCATCGGTGGAGAACCTCGCCAATGAGACTACGATTCCGGAAAAGCCAGTGGAAGACGCCCGGGCGGCATTGAACACAGGCTATGCTCAGTCCAAATTGGCCGCCGAGCGCATACTCATCACGGCCAACCGGCAATCCGGTGTACCGGTCTCTGTCGTCCGCGTTGGACAGGTTGGTGGCCCAAGCAAAGCTGCCGCAGGCGTTTGGGCCGACCAACAGTGGATCTCCGCCATTGTGCGTTCTGCAAAGGCTCTAGGCAGCTTCCCTGGAACTGTGGTTCCAATCGACTGGATCCCCGTAGACACTGTTGCTGCCATGCTTCGAGGGTTTATGGTGGCTGAAAACCAAGAGGACGTACAAGTGTTCAACATATGTTCTGACAAGCCCCAGCCTTGGAGTCTGCTTGTTGACATTGTGGGGGAGAACTTTCATATTCCTGATGTCATCGCACTCAGGGAATGGGTCGGTAAACTTGAGAGTATCGAGTCTCCGAGCTCCGAGGATGCGATTAGGTTGCCAGCATTGAAGATGCTAGACTGGTATAGGACACTAGGCGACGGTGCTGAGACCATCAATATCGCGACGGATCGCGCCAGGGACATCTCAAAGGTCGAGATTCCCGTCATTGACAAGGAATTGTTGAAATCATGGCTGCAAGGATGGGACTTGTAAGACGGCGAAGGACCTTGCAATCTGCTGAAGACGAAACCCCTGTAGATTGCGTACCTAGGCACTCGAAAACGAGCATGAAAATTCATATCTACTGCAATAACTTCCATGGGGCGGACGCATGTTGCTGACATCCTGCTGGCTGGATATTATGGCATGTCTGGTTGCTCTATTATGAATAAGTAGATCTTTTCTTGATAAGGTTCACTGTTGCGGTAAGGGT
This sequence comes from Pestalotiopsis sp. DP-2020a, assembly GCA_018115615.1. Classification (NCBI taxonomy): domain Eukaryota; kingdom Fungi; phylum Ascomycota; class Sordariomycetes; order Amphisphaeriales; family Sporocadaceae; genus Pestalotiopsis; species Pestalotiopsis sp. DP-2020a. The sequence goes on along the minus strand of JACVEI010000035.1, from coordinate 21,614 downwards.
CTTATAAGGGGCTTGCATGTGGCTCAGTGAGACGGACCGCGATGATCATTGTGGTCCACTTGGCAAATTCGTATAGCCTTGATGGTGCTGTGGTAGGCTGGTTCGTACTACGATGAAAGGGTCCCTGAAAAGTGCCTGGGGAAGCCAGGAGAATAGATGCGGACAGACCGGTGTGCATCCCGCAACCCCGCAGTCTACAATCCCGCACTCGCCCAAGGCCTTTCGACGATCTGTGCCAAGTGTAGATTAGACAGGCACAGGGTAACGGCCGGAGGCGCCCTAAAGCTTATCATTCCAAGGCTTCGAGTCCTGATCATACCACACTTAGAATGCATTACTCATCAGATCATTCACGTCGGCGCCGTATCGGACTGAGTTGCCTGTTTAGGCGTTGTGGTTTGCGACTGTGGACAATGCAATTTCATCCGTCATCGCGGGGCCAAACAGTTGAATCCTACAAGGTCTGGACAGTCTGTTGGCTGCATTAGAAGCGTCGCACTGCATCAGAGGCCCTATGGACAGGTAGGACGCAGCAGGTTCGGGTGGGTCATCCCATAACCCAAGTTTCCGGAAATCTTTTGAAGATTGTCATCTTCCCGCTTCAGCACGGTTGCATGGGTTGGTGCTGACACATACCTCGCTACTACCTCCATAGAAATACCATGCACAATTAAAGAAAAAGAGACCACGACTGGACAGGGTACTTGCCCCGGTGGGAAATACTTGGAATTTGTAATGTCATATCAAACTTCAGGGTCCGCAGCGACGATCCAAAATTGGAATCGTGAAATCCTTCGACCGTCCGGCTCCTAGCCCTGTGCATAGCCGTTAGTCCATCAACACCAATTGAGGTCCCAGCTTCTTGCTGTGCCGTATGTCGACAGTAATCACATCTTCATCCAACTGTGCCGTTTCACTTGGGCTGATTTGATCGCGTACATTTCTGTATTTCGTACTTCTTTGGCCTGCGGGATTTCCATCCGCACCATAATATCGTGGCAAGGACGTAGTGGTTGTATCCAAGGATGTGCCAAATATCATTTCACACGATGCAGGAGCTGCGATCATCGAGATGTGTTTCCTATTGGTAGATGCCTTTGCACATTTCTCTGATACTCATTGACAGGATCTTGGCATGTTGAATCAATCAGGGTTACCGAAAGGGTGATCATTTGTGTGCCAAACAGCAAGCACTACCGCGAGAAAGTCAGTACCCTTTCAATCTAGGCAACACGTTGTAGCGGACATATTCATGAAATGAAATTCTCTCGGCGGGTCTGTATAAAATACTGCAAGTCATAACACCCAAGTAGTAACACTGGCTAACAGTTATGTGAGTGGGATGTCGCTGTTGTGTCCGTGTCGTGCAAATGTTTTGTTGAGACAAACCATCTCTACTTCAATATGGTCGTTGTTAGCTCAGTTCACATGCCATTAGTCCACGGTGAAAGCGTTTGCCAAGATCATCAGTCAAGTCAAATCTCTGCTGGCACAGTAAACTTCACTAACAAAGTTTGTCTTTGTAGGACAACGGCTTCTTGATGGAAATGAGGTATCTCTACACGTGGGTAACAGCCGTTGGCGGTTATCAACGTTTAATTTATAGTATCAAGCAGGTACACCCCTGGAGACGCAACGGCAGAAAGGAGAAGCGAAGGATTTGCCACGAGACGAACTTCATCATGGCCAAAGGGAAAATTCTTAGTGGCACTGCCGGCGCAAATCAGGGTCTGGTGCTAGTGGGCTGCCTCCTTATGTGCGGTGGTTTGCGGTGTTTAGAGCTCGCGGTAAGATCCGTACGCTCATCTATACACTAGCCGGACAGAATGGCCAGAACCACAATATGAAGGAAAGTCAGCACTCAGATTTCTGCAACTGCCTAGCCCGTGCAACCAGCCAATACTTAGGCCGAGCTGATATCTCGACTGGCGCCACATTGCGCCATGGCATGGACGGCAGCTCTGAACGAACCACTCACAACGCCCGCAACTACTCGTGTAACCTTGTCTTTATGATAACCTTCACATTTTACTACTAAAATAATCGAGCAGCTGTTGAGATAACAGTTTGTGTAAATTATGTTAAGAATGTGAATCGCTGATATCTTTTCTCCTTGCACATGTCCGAGTCCCGCAATCTTAATCACCACCGCCGCTTCCAATGTCTCGAACAATAAACCAAAGAAATTTCATCAATTTCCCCAGTCGTTTACTTAGAAATTATGTATGCAAATTGCATGTGCCAGAATTATTAGTAACGCAGTCTCGCTAAAAAAAAAAGGAATGGCTTGAGCTTGGTTTATGATCAGCGGGACGGGGTTGAGCTTCATCCATGATCAATACTATGGTCAAAGGTGTGTCACTAGGTATTTGTAACAAGATTTCACTTTAAACTCAGCGAGACTTGGCAAGCTAAGCGTGTTGAATGATGATACCACACATGATCACCATCGTGCGGGCTGCTGTCAGCAGGCACGCCTATAGACATGAATGAGCAGCGGTGAGGCTTTGTTTTCATTCATCCCTTGATTCTGGCCATGTCAAGAGGTATGGAGCTGTTGTAGTAGTCATTATACCGACCAAATGAATCCTCGCTGACTGACTTGCAATGCAAAGAATACTCCCGCTGTTACTAATTCGCACAAGCAGTCGGTGAAGCTGGTCAAGGTTGTGCCATGACCGTGAATTATAACACTTCAAAGATTATGATAAATGAGTGTATAGAGAGAACGTCTGAATATTACATACCAAATTTACTGCTGGCTTGTTCAATTTATGTCGTCGAGCACATCTCTGACGTACTCCAAACGCCACTTTTGATCAACAGACCCAAATACACCTTATTAATGTTTTCCACCAATGCGCCTGATGTCTAAGTTTTCCCGCAATGAATGATCCAGCCCGTATTATTATTTCCACGTCTACTGAGTGAGACTCAAACGATTGCAGATATCGCGGCATGCTGTGGCGAGGTCTTCTTTGGTTTCCCAGCCGAGCTCCCTGAAAGCCCGACCAACCGCTGCAACGCTGTATTCGACGTCACCGGCACGTCTGTCAACGATTTCGTATGGTATGGCGCACCCAGATGCAGCTTCCATGGCATGTACAACCTCGAGGACAGTATTTCCCTGGCCCGCGCCCAGATTGTATGTACGATAGCCATTGCTGATGCGACCATGGCGGCAAGCTGCGAGTGCAGCTGTGTGGCCACGAGCCAAGTCTGAAACATGAATAAAGTCGCGGATGGCAGTGCCATCGGCAGTGTTCCAGTCGCCGCCAAAGACCTTAATGGTACTTCTCTTACCTGTCATGACCTGTGTCACGACGGGAAGAAGATTCGAGGGCGGGCCACGAGGATCCTCGGCAAGAAGGCCCGAGGCATCACATCCGACAGGGTTGAAGTACCTCAGCACGACAATGTTCCAGGAAGGATCTGATCGGACAAGATCCGACAGCACAGCCTCGCCAAAGTACTTTGACCGTCCATATGGGTTGGTGATATCGATGCAGCCGGACTGTGGCAGGTTTTCGTATCCGAGTTCTTCGCGGCCTTGTTCACACTGCTGAACGCAGTTCTCCTCGCGCAGCGGCACACCAGCCTCGGCCAATGATCCATAGATGGCTGCTGAAGAGGAGAAGATGAATGTCTTGACAGAGAACTCCTCCAGCAGTGTTGTAAAGTCCACGAGTCCATTGATGTTGTTCTGATAGTACTTGAGTGGAAATCGAATGCTTTCCTCGACAGCCTTGTAAGCTGCAAAGTGGATGACGCCGACAATGTTGGATCTCTGTATCTCACCAGAGGGACTCATGAATGAATGTGACTCCAAAATGTCCCTCATGGGAGACTCATTCCGGTAGCTGATGAAATGAAGCTCAACTTTGGGGCACTGCCGGTTGGGGAAGTGTTTGAAATAGCGCTGTGCTATTGTGAGGATGCCATCGAGGGCATCCCGCCGGCTGTTGCTCAAGTCGTCGATGATAATAACATTATATCCCTCCTTGAGAATCTCAACCGATGTGTGACTGCCAATGAAACCAAGTCCTCCAGTCACCAGGACATATTGATTTCTTCTCGCTCGAAACACGACATCATCGAAGCCCTCGTGGAAGTGATCGAGTTCTGCCTCTGTAGCAGGCGTAGATGGGAAGTCGACTGGTGAATGAGATCGAAGCTTCGGTGAAGACTCCGAGGACGAAGGTTGTGAACTCATCTCAGCTGTGGAGTTTCTTTTTTTGGCGTAAACGAATACAATAGTGGAATCGACTGAGAGAAGACTCGAGAAGGAGGGAGCTTCTTTTGTCTTCAACTAATTATCAGGTGCGGAGATGCCCTCAAACCTGTAAGTTTGACCGAGATCACAGCCAGCTGAAAGCAAAAAGGCAAACCAGACCGGTGAGTAATGACACCTAGATCGAGGCAGCCTATGCGCAGTGACCCTCTCAAGCTCAATGCCGTCTCTCGGTCGTGGAGATTTCACATTTACGTTTGAGGAATGGAAGCGCAGCGGGAAGGGTAGACGAAAAGAAAACCTTAGCAGGTTCGAGATAGAGTCCACAACATGTATAAGACCGAGTCTATCGAAACCTGAACGGAGCCAAATATCAGCTACCGTAGGTTGGACTCATATGCTCGGAACTTAGCACGATGGTCTCGACTGTGAGCCTTGCCTGATTGGAGTCGCTTATAGCCCAATGCCGAGCACACTTTGTGGAGTTCATTCATGGGAAGAGAAATGCCACCACGGGAGTTGCTATCAGCTTGCGGGATGGGCAGCCGGATATTGGCGCTTGTGACAAAGTCAAAATATTAAGCAGGTCTATAATTATCAATCGTACTCGAAAACTTGATTGAGACTGAAGAAATCAATAATAAGGGCGGGAGGTCGAGGTTGCAACGTTGTACCATCAACTCGAGGCGCCCGATTCGCATCCAAGCTTGAGGCTCGTATAGAGGTTCGAAATAGTGGAGCCCTATGTAAGAAACTACTATTGCAAGCGCGTCCTTGGGGGGGGGGGGGGG
>JACVEI010000035.1:0-16516 GCA_018115615.1 Pestalotiopsis sp. DP-2020a | reverse complement strand
GGGGGGGGGGGGGGGTATGGGGTCCCACCTGAAGATAGGGGGTATAGCTATGAACGAGCTCGAGCCTTGCACCCTGTCGCGGCTCTGGAGCTCCCAGTTGCCCAGCTTTGCCCAGCTTCGTCCAAGTTCGCCCAGCCTTAAGGGAAGGCGCATATTCGGTTTCTCGTGCCGAGGGGCCCAGCTAGAGGCTAGCACCAACTCAAATGCCTTTAAAGTGCTGGATTTGCAGCTAGCACGAAAGCTGCACACTGCTTAAATATCCCAAGAGCAAATGAGTTCCGCAGCTTCAAGGCGCAAGCTGAAGCAAATTGTCACCTGTGTCTGTGTTGCATGTGGTGCCTGCTGTCGAGATTAATCCATTCAAAGACCTGCTCGAGAAGACTCGCCTGAACAACCTACTCCAAGGACTCGTCCGACTCGTCCGACTCGCCCGAGTTCCAGCTGCAGCGACAATGCCCGCGAGCTCAAATAAAGCCTGGGTGGTGATGCCCTTGTACTATTACCCGCTGACGGAGACTACTTGGAAACCACTCTATGATGCGTGCGTATATCTCATTACTTCCCTGTTTCCTGCGATCTTCACCCGGAGAAGTGTCGAAGACAACTTAGCTGCATGCTGCTTTTCACTCGCTGTTTTTCTCCTTCTTTCCCTCTCGCCGTGTTCCCTCCGCGCTCGGATGGGAGCCAAGTGCTGCTTCGCAAAGACTCGACTGAAACCATAGTTGGCGAGACCCACATGGGCTGACCATAAGTGTCCGCACGAAACAGTATTGCAGCTCACCCTGACACCAACTTTCTCGTCGTGGTCAATCCCAATAGTGGGCCCGGTGCCCTACCGCTGCCCGGCCATGACTATATTCGCGAGATCCCACGCCTGAATGCGTTCGAGAACGTCCGCACCGTTGGTTACGTCCGCATTGACTACTGCCGAAAACCTCTGCGCGAGAGTCTTGCGGAGATCCGGCAATACGCCGACTGGGAAGTCGGACACAACATCCCAGGCCTTCATGTGCAAGGTATCTATGTCGACGAAACACCCAATCATGCCTCAACCGAGCGAGCTGAATACCTGGATGCCGTCCGCCTATACATCAAACATGTGAATGGTCTTCTGGGAGAACGAACGGTAAGTGCTAGTCTCAACTTGGTTCGCACTCAGTTTTGCCCCCTTTCCCCTGCAGTTATCTTACTCGTTGGCACTCGTTATTCCGTCACTATTTCCCTGTCACGTAATCAGCTCGCTTCAGTCAGCTTTTGCGGCTGGCCAATAATAGTAGAAAAGCTAATTGACCGACCGTGGCTTACTAGGTCGTCCACAATCCAGGCACACCTCTTGAGGGCGACCTTGGCTTGTTTGGCTACCCTGATCTCGTATGCATATCTGAGGAGCCCCATCAGCTATTCGACGGCGAGGGTGTGCAAAAGAGACTGGCCGAGCTTCCGTTGGACCGCGTTCGATCCATCTACCAGTTGTCCGGCATTCCGCGCCAGCAGATTCGGGATGTTGTGCACGAATTGTGCAAACGTGGGCAGTATGTATTTGCTACCGACTTACAAGACGACTTTTATGAGAGCTTTGGCCCTAGCTGGGAAGACTTTATCACGGCGGTTGACCAATCTGACAAGATCTGAGGGAACCAAACTCGAGTCATGGTTGCAGGTTGCAAGTCCGACGGGAACGATGAGATTTCTCTTATATCTTTGAAGATGGAACTGAATTTTTTTTTGCATACAATGCGTAGAAGAGAAATATAGAGAGTATGGTAGAATACAAATGATTTTGAAAAATCAGAACGTCCCAGATATCCAAATAATTCCCAGCCGTACCATTAGTTGGTCGACTCCGTGGCATCGACAAACCCGCTCCAGTCCGAGGCCCAAGACTCGTAAAAGTTTTGGTCGTTACCCGTGATGAACAAGTGTTCCCCGAGACTTGCAACACTGTTTATAAAGCTCTTCATGTCATTTTCACTCATTGATGGCACTGAATTGATCATGATGCTCTTCATGGCCCGGTCATCTGGTGCGGCCTGAACATCTGCGCTCCTATTCTGCCATGCATCATAGTTGTCTTCGAACACAACAATGATGTCAACATTGTCATCGGAGTATCGCGAATCTGGCACCGTTCCGGGGTTTCGAATAACCTGACATGATGTTAGCATCTGAACACCAGATGACTTTGACACTTCATGTAACGTACAGTTTTATCTCCAAGCAGACCGCTAGAACTCTTGGCTGCCTCGCTGATTTGCTTCATGTAGGTGACAGCATCGGCCGAGTACTCGTGAGGCGATTCATCGAAGAAGATACCGCTCACAGCAATGGAAGTGGAGTTCGATGACCATCCTGCGTAGGTCTTGACCTCCTCAATGACGGTATCGACATCCCTCGTGGCATACCCCGTGCGGACATATCCAACTGTCTGCACATTGTCATACGCATTGAGCTTCTGCAGGGCGGAGTAGTATTGCTCGTCCGGAACGAGGTCGCTTCCTGGGCCGCTGTCTGGGTTGACCACAACCGTGAAGTTGAGCGAGGGCCTCGTTTCCACCCTTGTAACCGTGTTAGTGAGAATGTTGTGCAACAGAGATCACCATCTTACGCGTTATAAAGCGGCTGCCACGAAGAGGCGCTGGTGGGATAAATGTAGAGCGGTACGATGAGCATGGCGCCGTATTCAGTTGTGTGCTTCTTCCTCGCGAATATCACAGCGATTGGAACAACAATTACAATGATCACGACGGCCACAACCGCTCCTATAAATCCCCAGAACCATCTCTTGCGACGCCATGCTTTTGGCAGTTTCTCCTGCAAATTCATCGTGAATGAATCTTCTGAAACACTCGTTGCTCATCAATGGAGTGTCGACGCGACTCAAAATTCTGAGATGTATGAATGCAACTCGCTGCAATTGGTCGACAGCAAGGTCAGCAAGGGGCCGCGACAGGAACCTGAGTAAGAAAAGGCAATGTGACGATGCGGCCAGGAGGGGACATATGCGCCTTGTGTACACAAACTGTAGATGACAACCTGTCAGTGGGCGTTGAGCGACGATGAGTGGCCCGCGCCTATTGGATTCTATTGGATCTCTAAAGATTAACCGCCGTATCACCATGAACGCCAACATGACAAGGTCGAAATGGCAAGTCAGGGCAGGACCCCATTCTCTGGACCTGGACTCTTGGGGCCACCAATCTCTTGGGAGCATGTTCACTTACAGACTACTGCCTATTTCCAGACATAAAATGATGGATACCCACCAGCCGCAATCAGGTACGACCCAAGACGAGAGCCTGGATCCCTACCAAGGGCTGAGTGAGAAAGAAGCCCACCTCGTAGACTTGCTTGCAAGGAGTTTTTGCCAAGGTCCCGATAATGCGAGCCGTGGTGTACGTTTAGCAGAAGGCGCAAAGTGGAGACCATCGGGATTTATATGGAGGGAGACATATACGGTACTATAACTGGTTCAATGGGATGACCTAGCGCAGACACGAACAGCACCGGCTCAGGCACGGGCTGTGCTCAATGACACGACTGTGCGTCATTCAAAAAGTGCATGCACTCCCCTCCTTCTCACTCTTTCTTGCGCTGACCCGGCCGGCCGTAGAAAAAACAACATGGCAAGGTGACGATTAGTACGAACGCTATTGGGAACAAGATTCGATTGTGCAGCGTTTCTGCGGAAGGGCATTGGTGCATCAATATATGGCTCAGAGAAGAAAGTTCCAAGCTTCGCTCCCTTCCGAGTAATCCTTGCTGATTTCCAGGGTCCTGGCCTGTGCGTCGCACAGAACATGCTGAATGGCCAATTGGCAATGGCTCCTTTTCCGATCTACCAGACCCGCGGACAGGGCCTGAAAACCCGGGCTGGAACTCGGGTCCGAATTCATGTAGTGGGTCAGCTCAGATATAGTCCAGCACACGGACTGGGCTGAAACTACTATACGATGACTTTGCGGGCCCAAGTTCCAACGTCCATGCGGCCTTTTCCCTTTCGTATCAGGTTGCAGGCAGCCAGCAATACCGCTAGAATAGCCCGAGAAGACCACGTCAGGGGTAGACAGAGTTGACTCGCGACACCATCAACAATAAAGTCGAAAGCTAGGGTGTCTAGTTGATACGAAGCTTCAGCTTGTTCAATGGAGCTCGCCACGACACGAACTAACCTAGGAATTAACGAGCCGCCAAAGGGGCGCCATGCTAATGCAGTGTACAAAGTGCATCTCGATGCTATGACATGGGATGAGAACCCATCGGCCAAGAGATCTGGACAGTATGGGCCAACTGACGGTCCGCACAGCATCCCCTACCGATCATGTCGTATTATGGCAACTTTGTCTGGCTACCATTCCGGTGGGAATAATCATTGGCGGGTCCAGCCAGCCTCAGGTCTGATGCTATAATGAGCACATACCCGATCTAATCTAGCCTTACCTTGCGAGCAAGAGCTGAAGCTCGTCTCGTACCAAATTTTCTCTCTACCTGTGGCCTAGACGCGATGATACGAGACTCTAGTCCCGCCTGGAGCTTTGAAGCTGTAAGATACCATTGACCAGACCACTCGAGATACATGGTCTCCAGCCCTCGGCGTCTGATAAAGTGGTGTCCACTATCAGCCATAGCAGAACTGTGGCAACTGAAGCGTGAGAAATAGTGGATTTCTAATACTCTGTTTGTTGGAGACCTCTTATCATACCAAGTCTCTCCCGCCAACGCTATACATCTATACCCGTCTCACCCCAACCTTTACACTTTGAGAAATCCTCAGATGAACACACTCGCTTAACTAACCACACCATCTGCGACTTGTCCTGCCAGCAAGAGTCAGCAAGATGGGGCTCAGCTTCCTGGGTCTGTCAGCGGTTGGCTGGCATGATATGACTGATTCCTGGTGGGATCAGCTCATCGCCGCCTTCCTACTTACTACTTTTGTTCTTGGATCTGGATACATCATTTACCATGTTATCCGATACTTCATGCGGCGGCCAAAGGTGAGACAGACACACCATCGTCTGCATGGGATGCCACTAACAAGAAATCAGGGCTTGAGGACTATGGCAGTCTCGCGACCTGTTGCCCGATACCTCCAACGGATGAAGAAGGAATATCCGTCGTCTTCATCCGCTTTGAAGAAATCCGGCGAGGAGGAACTCAAAACTTTTGGCGTGTTTCTTGGCGGCTTTTCCACTCCGCCTACGCGAACACAGCAGAAGATCCTCTCAAAATGGCAGGTTCTCGTCGTCGACCCATCACAACCCGGAGTTGTTGACACTTTGGCATCTTACTCATCCAATGCCAAGGAGATCCTGGCCCGCATTGACGTCTCTGCTGCTGTTGCCTCTGATGCAAGCATTAGCAGCGACACCATTATTCGAAACCTGGAAACCGTGATACAAGCCTTGAGAAATATTTCAGGCACTCAGGTTTTCACTGGTATTCTATTAGCCAACTTTCGCAAACACTTTCAGCCCGCTGTCGTCTCCGAGTTGGCTCGATTCACTAGCACTCTGAACCAAGAGCTCTGGCTCGAGCTTTCGTACCCGGACTACCTGTCCGAGGTTGAAGCTACACAGACCGACATGACCTTTGTTCGCGGCATCGTTTACCGCAATGGAACGATGCGACCCGACGGCGACCGACAGAATTTTTTCCAAATGAACGAGATGAGAACTGCCATGCGTGCCGTGGCGGGTCAGCGCGTCGCTCATGGACCTGCTCTCATCATGTGGGAAACTGTCGATGACGACGCCCAGATGCAGTACGCCGTGGCCACGAGAACCTACAACTGGTGTGTGTTCAACAGCGCTCTTTGTTGGGTTGGCCACAATGACTCCCTGTTCAATGCCGACGTCGCAGAATCTCGTTCTCTCAAGGCCAAGCCTCTGGGAGCATTGATGTGGCTCAAGAACGAAGAAAACATGAAGGCTCACGACGCCTGGCGAATCAATGACACCATCGCCTTGACCTCTCAAAATCACGAAGGGCTCTATGAAAGTCTTTCTGATTTCATTCCCGACCTCTCTGCCAGATTGCAATTGTCCGCTCCAAACCAGCTGAGACCTTCAAGCTTGGAGAGTGGCGTTCCTCAGCGCAATGCACCCGCGTCAGTGCTTGACCTGAAGGCTACACGATTGACAGTCTTTAAGGATGATGCAGGGACTGGCTTGGGTTGCTTCCAGCTGGGCCATGAGGCCAACTTTGCCGACTTTGACGAACTCCGCCACGGGCAAGCCAAACTCAAGGAGTTGGACTTACTTGCAAAGGTCGAAGGCGAGGAACTCAGAATGGCTCTGGCAGAGATTGAAGGTCTGCGCGGTTGCGAGCGGTTGTCTCCGACCGCTTCCCAGGCTGTGACGGCCTTGATTGATCTGCTAGGCATTTCTATCGCCGAGCCTGAGAGTGCGCGCATCCAAGTCTTTTCTGGTCTCCACTCTGGATTTCAGACCGATGCTGGCACACAACACTGGGGTCTCTACGATGTCGAACCCGAAACAGATCGTGTCGTCCTGTACCTCTCCAACAAGGCAAAGGACCGCGCCGCTACCATTCTGCACACTTTCTTGTCCAGTCGCCAATGTTCACGAATTGAGTGTTTCATGGCGGAGCAGGCAATGGCAGAGCGCAATGGTAGACTCTCGCCCACCTGGAACTTGTCCCAGCGCATCATCTCCGACCTGGAACAGCTCTCACCAGCCGAGACGGTTCAACTACTCATGCGTCTCCAGTCTGACAAGGCAAAGTCCAAGTTTTTCGCCTCGATGTGCGACTGCATGGAATACCAGTTGCTTGACACTCCCATGCTGGCGCAGCAGCGTGCTCTCAACTCGATCGCTTACCTCAACGGAGATGTCTCCGTTGCGGATATGGTTACCTCTCGCGTAAACTGGCTTTCTGAGAAGGGATGCCACGTTCCCAACACTGCCGAAGCGATTCGTCTTTTTGAAGATGTGGATGCTTGCCTGTACACTGCTCTCGTCGAAGTTCACAGTGACGTGTATGCACGTCTCGGCAATGTTGTCCAACGGCTGTTTGAGTCTGATTCGATTGATGCTGGAGCTGACATCCTCGCTCTCTCAATCTTCTCCGCCTTCCGAAAGTTGGCTTTGGATGAGGTCTACCTCGAGGTCATGGATCGAAACGTCTATCCCAACCACGCTGCCGATCAAGCCGCTTGCTTTGCCGAGAACTTTGCCCTCGGGTCTCGCTGCGACTCATTTTTCGACATGACACCGAGAGCTATCGGAAAGATCATTTCAGAACGGTACCGCGCATACTACTCCAAGTACCAGCCTCCCAGACGAGACGATGTCTTCACCGAGCTGCCCACTGCCTACGCAGCTATGCAAGCTGATATCGATCCCGAGGGCGGCGAAGAGAAGGTCTCCTTCACATACCGTGTCACCTTCTTTGGTATCTTTGCCGTGCCAGCTCTTATTGATGTCATGCTATTGACTACCATTGGTCGCGGATTGTACCTCACAACGTTCATGACCTCGGAGGAGAAGACCATGGCAACCAGAGCACTCATGTTTGCGCTACTTCTCAGCGGAGCCTTTGGACAGTGGATTTGCTCTGGCGGAAGCTACTACTTCTACGCCAATGGATTTCCGGCCATGAACCTCTTTATCCTGACCCGCTTCGCTGCTGGTGTTGCTGTCTGCCTGTTGGTTGCCATCACTGCTTTCATCATCATCATCGCTTCCCAGACCACAACGGCTGCCCTCATCTTCTTGTTCTACTTCATCATGCTGTCCCTGTACATGTTGGCGCTGAACGCTCTGTCCATCTACCAGATGCCTGGTTCAGAGTTCTTGTCGGGACGTACGACCATCATTACCTGTATTCCTATCCTGTTCATCTCGCCGATCGTCAGTATGGTCGTCGAAAACGACATTACGGTATACCTGCCCGTTCTGAGCGGCTTCTTGTTGGTTCTCCTCTGGAAAGCTCGGGAGGTCATCTCTCAATGGAGCTCTTGGTACCTCAAAGTTCCCTTTGTCAAGGACTCTGAGGTCATCAGCTGGTATAGAGAGCATCTTGGCTCACAAGCCAATCAACTCGATGGCATGGGAGATAACCAGGTCATGCCCATGGCACGTACTGCCATTCACGGCGTTGTGGTCAAGGAGGTCAACAAGTGGTTCTTTACCAAGGCTACACGTGATCCTTTGATCAAGAAGCTGGCCGACGGGTACCATTCAACCATGTTCCTGATGCGTTGGTACTGCCGACACAAGCGATCTTGGATGCCTCTGCCGTACAGTACTACATGGAACTTGACACTGAAGGCTGGTATGGAGAACATGAACAACATGCAAAAGGGTCTCAGGCTGCACAGTGCATTCCTCCACTGGCGATCGACTGGCAAAGATATTTGGTCCGGTCTTCTCTACTTTGTCGTCGCTCTTCTGGACAAGTGGGCTGCTCTCCTCACCGGAGGCAACTTGGTTGGTTTGTCCGCTGCTAGTAGCGAAGTTTTTCGTCTTGGAGTTGGCTTTGGTCTTTGCTACTATCTATTCGGCGCTGTCGCACTTGACACCGTGTCGCAGCCTCTCTGGACAGCTGCCAATGAGAAGATCAACAAGCCGATTACCTCTCTCGAGTCGCTCAAGCAAGCCAACCTGGATGATATCCTTGCTAGGCGCAGACTATACTGGCGCTCGCTCTGCAAGTTCTTCTTCCTCCACTTGTGGGGTGCTGCTCTCTTTGCGTGCCTCATGTGGGTCTTCCAGTCTTCCAAGGATGATACCATCATGTTCATGGCGTACATTGGTGCTTACTCTGGTTTGCTTTGGTATCAGTACAACAAGATCTTTTGCGGTATGGACGGCGCCAAGCCTCTCGCTTTTGCAGCCATCATTGGTTTGCCCATCGGCATTGCGCTCCATGTCTGTCTCCCTCAATGGGCATTCAGTGGTGTCGCTTCTCTTGCTATTGCCACCTGGTCTGCATGCATTTACTCTCTCTGGATCTCCAAGATTGGCATGCCAACCTTTTTCGACTGGAAGACCAAGTACAGGTCGCTCAAGACAGATGATACGTCTTCTCTGGTCATCACGTACTCCGCGAGCAGCCTTGAGCCCCAGCCAGATCTCTCCCAGACCACCATGAAGCATCTCTTTGAGTCATTTTGCTCACTCGAGCCTCAAGACCGATATACATTGGATCCGGCCAAGCATCCGGGTAAGCGAGTTCTGGAGCTTCTCAGCCTGCAAGAAAGATCAAGAACCCCTCCCGTCTTGAAGGCATCTTTCCAATCCGCGCAACGAATCCTTGCTTGTGTAGCTCAGAGCTGGTTGGCCGGGGACGTTGTGATTGAGCTTGTTTCTTCTCGCCACATGTCAGCTGGAGATCCCAAGGTGCGATCCATCAGTCGCAAGGCTGGAGATATCCTTCATGTGATTGTCATCCTTGGCCCTGACCGTGTCAATGACGAGTGGACCTTGAATGTGCAACGCCACTGGAGAGTCATTGCCGAAGCCATTGTCCAGTCCTTCTCAGAGCTTCAACTTGGCATGTCGCGTGGCGAGGCGGCTCTGACTGAGTTGTTGGTGGTAGACCACTCCAGCGGTCATGAGCTCTCAATCCCCGAAGGCATCAAGCGCCAGCTCGAGGTTTGCCCCCTCGAAAGATCTCGAGTTCTGGCGGCTGGCGAGACCATTCTGCTTCGTTACGTTCTTTTAGGTATCGACTGTGAGCGAGAGTGGGAAACGCTGCCTGAATCTGTCCGCAGCTTCCTGCTCAAGCGCTGCTGTGGTGGCACTGGCACATTCACCAACAAGGTGGAGACCTGGATTTCTACCAAGATCAACTCGCAGGACCCTCGGGACGTTGATGCCCATATTGCCAGATGTGACTTGGGCGCTGCTCTTACCAAGAGCGTCCTTGCATATGCCAAGGCAGTGGAGAGTCGGGGATTTGACAGGGAGGAGACTGAATACATCACTCCCAGTGATGCGAAGAAGATCTTTGGCGCACCACTTACTCCTAAAAAGACCTCTGTGTTCTCCTATCCCAAGAGGATCGCGTCTACCTTCTTCCGTGGACTGAACCTTTGCATCAAGTTCTTGATCATCTCTCTTACAGCCGATATTGAGTATCAAAGAGAGTTGGACTTTGTCCTTCGCAATGCTCACCCCGTCGTCCGCTGGCCTCTGGTATTCTTCCTCAACACTATTTGGTCGTACTGTCGCTTCCTTCAAGCCATTATCGTGCCGCCGGTTTTGTTCCACCGCCACGAGCATGTCAAGAAGCTTGAGCAGCTCATGCGAGGCATGACCACCGTTCTTGAGAAGAATCGGATCGTGACTGAGACATTCAGTGGACCTGCAAGTTGGTTCTGGAGTACTCAAGCCGATGGTACTCTTCGAGTCGCACAGTACGCCGGGAGACATGCTTCCGAGCCCACCGACTCCAAGAATCTCAAGGCTGTCAACACGTACAACAGTAAGCTCGTACTTCAGGAAAGAGAGATCTACAGCAAGGGTCAGGTCGCCAACGTTTACCGATATGACTATGACACTCCAACTTCCAAGCTGCCTCTCCAGCGCGAGTGTGTCAGGGGCGATCTTGACGGTGAAATTGTGCAGTACGATCGCCGCGGTTATATTGCCACCGGTTCTGCCATGAGAGGTGAGAACCGTGTCAATTGGAAATTCTGGTACCGCAAGAACGCCAAGCATGAGGATGAGCTTCTTTGGGCCGAGTATACCTTTCCCCACATCACCATCAAGGTACTGTGGAGTATGCCCCCACGCAATCCCCAGAAGAAATTGGACCAATGGATTCCTTTCTCTGTGGTCACCGAGGCAACTTTTATTCAAGGAGAGGATACTTACCACGCATCGTGGGACTTTGAGCACAAGTTCCACCCCGAGGTCTCCGTCACACTCAATGGCAAGCCTGTACCGACTCCTCTCATGATCGAAGAGGATTGGTTCCACGTTCTCAAGAAGCCCGAGAACTGCAGCTTCCTGAGCGAGAATCCGCTGCTCTCGTTCTCCTCGATCAAGACCAATCCAGTTTCCCGTCTGCTTGGTCTCAACATCAAGCGCTACCCCATCCCCACTGCTGTCGCTCGCACTCAATTGTGGAAGGCCTGGAAGGATGGCCGAGAGGTTGATGCCATCAGCGCCCGTTGGCTTGATGAGAAGCTCTTGCGTGCAGACCGCATCATGCGACCGTACTGGAGACGCCGCGATTTTGGTCGCCTCGAGTCTGCCAAGACCTATATTGACGAGCAAGCCGATACCATCATGGCCAGAGTTGACGTTGACCCTCAGATCAGTTCCTGGGTTCATATTGCTTTCAAGATGAGTGATCTCTACACTTTTGGTCAAGGTGGTGAGTCACGCATCAACACTCGTCACTTGTCGTCGCAGCTCATGGATGGTGAATATGACCTTCACGTCCTCTGCATGGATACCTCTACTTGGCCCAATGACCCTGGTGGTGTTTCCGCGTGCCGCAGAGACATGGTCAATGATCTGAAGACCATCAAGTGGCACGTCCTTGCTGAATCCGCTCACGACTATGGTGTACCTCGATTCCAGATTGAGCGCAATGTCCAGTCTCTCACTATTCTGCCTCTGTGGGGTTTGGACTTCCTCAACCCTATTCATGGTGTCTTGGAAAGCAGTCTCGACACGGCCGTGGTGCAACGATCATTTGACACGCATACGGATGATATCATCAAGAACTTTTTCCCCATCCTCTCCAGTCTGGTCAAGTGCTCCCGCGTTATCAACTTGACTCGCGAGCACGTCGAGGAGGCCACTGCGGCTCTTGTCAATCTCAACACATACTTCGAGACCTCGCGAAACTGGAACGATGTGTGGAGTCATCCCGTTGTCAAGGAGAAGTGGCGTGAGCTGTGGCTGAGTGAGGATATTGGCGACGCTCTCAACATTTCCAGCTGGTGGGAGTTTGAGATGCCTACCATCAAGCAGCTCGATGATGCGTTGAACCTTTGGTGCCGCTACCTTTTCATCATCTCCCTCCCAGTTCCGGAGCACATTCCCGATGTCTTCCAGGCTTCTCATCATTTCACTGGTGCCACTTACGGCATCGTGTGCAAGCAGAAGAGGAATGTTTCCCTGCACATCTGGGATCACTGCATCAGTTACAGAGAGTTCACCACCTTCATGAGCTCAGCTGTATCATACGATGCTCCCTTTGTCAACAGTTCTCTGATCCAGCTCACTCATCTCAGCTGTGTTCTACTCGAGCACCACGCCGATGTTGTCTTGCCATGCTGCGACTACTTCAACCCTGGTTGGGAGGAGGAGCTTGGCACTGCCGAGGGTGCCATTGAGCACCGTCGTACGTTCAAGCGCAAGATTGATCCAGTCGTCAACGGTATCTGCAACATGGAGAAGTTTGAACCGACCAAAGAGATCAAGACCGACCAGCCTACAGTTGTCATGTTGTCGCACGTACAGTATGCCAAGGATATCAAGAATGCCATCATGGCCACGGACCTTATTGTCAACAAGTGGGGTTTCCGGGACTACCGGCTGCACATCTACGGTGACCAGGAGCGCGCCGCCACCATCGCAACTGAGTGTCAAGAGCTCATTGCTGCCAAGAATTTGCTGAATCATGTCATCTTCAAGGGTCTTGGTAACCCGTCCGTTGTTCTTCAAGATGCTTGGCTCTTCCTGAACTCGTCCATCTCCGAAGGTCTTCCGCTTGCCATGGGTGAAGCTGCCTTGACTGGTGTTCCCGTCGTCTGTACAGATGTTGGTGCATCGTACTGTGTCGTTACTGACCGCACGACCGGAAACCGCTTCAGTGAGGTCGTTCCACCGAATGATTTTGAGTCACTCGCCCGTGCCCAGGTCAACATTCTGGCCCTGCTTGGTCGCTGGGCAGAGCATGCTGGTGATGACTCACCCTTGGATGTTCCTGTCTTGGAGTACCCTGTTCCCTCACCCGAGTCCGTCAAGAGAATTTCAGACCGCATGTACGCCAAGCGAGAGTCGCGTCGTGCACTTGGTATGCTGGGTCGCCAGAACGTCTTCAACAACTTCTCCTCTGATCGTTACCTCCGCGAGCACGAACAGATGCTGTGGATTGGTAAGCTGCGGAGTTCTGCTCATCGCGCCCGCAGCAATCCCGGTGGTGCCAGCACGCCTTCCATTCGCTCCTCTAACCTCTGGTTCACCAAGGAAGCCAAGTCGCCGTACGCAAGCTGGTCCAGACCTGTCTCTCGTATTACACCCGAATCTTGGATCTCACTCACGTCGGAAGATACCAGACGTGGTGGTTGGTTGTCGGCTTCTTCCAGTACATACAACTTGAGTATGAAAGAGTTGTTTACCAAGGAGAAGCCCGGAAAATCGAATTTGTCTGTGGTCGAATTGGGCGACACACTATAAAAGAAAATTTCAATCATGTAGAATCATTTAGCGACTGTTTTCATTTACATCATACCTAGACAGATAATTTCATAATCACACAATTCAAACAAATGCGCTTCTCCCTCTGCCGTCCCTTATGTGTTGTCGTCAAGCATCTTTTTGTTCATGATATTTGTAGACCTCGGTCTCGTTGACAAACCACTGCCCAAGAATGTTGGCATCGGCAAAGGGCATGACTTGACTAGCAATCATACCAGCGATGCCCTTTTGACGATCGCACCACCAGTAGAGATTGGCAATTCCTGCCCACCAAGCTGTGTTTGGTCCTCTCCCAGTGGCCCCAGCTTCTGTTGTGAGCATGAAGCTGATGCCCCAGCCTTGTGGTGGATTTCCTGGCCAGTGTCAGTTGAAGTTGCTCAAACCGCAGTCTGTATCATACCTTCTTGGGGATATAGCTCAGGAATCTGGTTTGTCTGGTCGCTCTTGGCCGCAGGAATACCTTGTCTGGCAAAGTCTGGATGATCAGGTATTTGATTTCTCCACATCTCATCGACTGTCTCTTTCTTCAGAATTTTTGCTCCATTTGGGTGGGTGCCATCATTCAATAATGCCACGAGGACCTGAACGTAGTCTCTTGGTCTTCCAAATGCGCCAGCGCCACCGCTATGGAAGATGCGCTCCTTTTCCTGCTCGGTCTCGGCAATGAGGGGCTCTCGGTAGATGTGATCCCGCTCTTCTCCAGCAGCATGACCTGGCCACTTTTGATGCATGGATACGAGATTGCGCTTCATTTCAGTAGTAGGCAACATGTTGATGCCCGTGATGCCAAGCGGGTTCATGATTCTGTCTTGGATCCAATCATTCAACCTGATGCCGGTAGCACGCTCGAGCACGATACCAGCCCAGTCAATTCCTACACCGTATTCCCATGTTGTGCTTGGTTGGTGTACCAGAGGCATTCGAAGGATGTCGCGTTCATCCGCGTGGAAGCAATCAAACCCGACTGGGCGCCCAAAGTCGCGGAGCCTTGGATTGAAGCTGTCAACGGTGATTAGCAGTGCAACATAGTTGGAAGACAAATGGCAGCACTCACAACTCGTATGCGAAACCACTGATATGAGTCAAAAGCATGCGCAACGTGATGTCTGCTTTCTTTGGAGAGAGCTTCCCATCTTCTTCAAGCACTTGGACACTTTTCAACTCAGGACAATGCTGGTAAACAAAATGCGCATCATCTAGGTCGACTAGGCCCTGCTCAAAAGCTTGCATACATGCAATAGATGTGAGCAGCTTCGTGCAACTGGCAAGCCAGAATACACTATCCAGATCCATGGCTGCATTGTGGGACTGGCCTATCTTTCCGGAGGGCACAGCGACGACTTCTTCTCCATCCTTCCCGGCGGCCACGAACACGATGCCCGCGATCCCGGAAGACGGATCACTAGTGACACTGTCTAAGTTCTCTTGAACCGCCGATTGAGCTTGATGGTTGACCATGGTGATTGATGACAGGAATGAAAGATGAAGTAGTACAGCTCCCAGCCTGCTTTAATTGTGTGCGTAGTCACTAGGGAACAGCCTAAAGCAGCCCCCCTTTTCGCCAACCCCGCATAGAAAAGCCGAGGGTAAAATCTAGATGGCGGGCCAAGACGTGTCGATCATCTTTTGGATATATTTGTTATTGTCAGATATGGTATGCTACCAAGCTGTTACGAACATGCATTTATGCGGAGACCAAGGACTAAGAATGGATAAGTACGGGCTAGGAACGCGGCCTAAAAACTAAAAATAAAAACGGACTAACCCTAAAAAGTCACGTAATAAAATATTACGTAAGTTAGGAATATTTGCTAAGTGTTGTTAAAAAAACCTTTTTTTATATTACGAATATACATTTTTATAAGAAAATAACGNTTGCTAAGTGTTGTTAAAAAAACCTTTTTTTATATTACGAATATACATTTTTATAAGAAAATAACGAATATTAGCATTTAAAAAAAATAGGTTACAAAACAAAAAGTTATTAATTAAAAATTATAAAAATTATTATATTTAATAATTATTTTTATTTAATTAACAAAATCATTTATATAGCTATTTGCGCTTTAAATTTAAGCCTCGCGTATATTATTATACGTTAAAAAAATTTAAATATAATTTAGCTCGTTAAAAAAATTCAAATATAAACTAAATATTTATTACAAACATACACTTATACGGAGACTTGTAACGATTATACTAAGGATAAACCGAAGTATAAAGAGGTGCTGGGGTTTATATTATTAAGTACGTAAAATGTAAGAAGATATATTAAGCAAAGAGTAATTATAAAACTGTTTTATAAATGTAGTCGTTAAGGTGTATTAAATGCCTTATTAATAAGTAAAATAAATATTTAGATTAATTACTAAGGTAATAATTATTTATATAATATAAAAAACCTATCCGTTATATATTTATTTATTCCTTTACTGATATTTGCTTGGATTACTATATTGGTAGTAATCCTTTTTGTTGGATTATAATTAAAAATAGTGATCCATTCCTAAGATTATTGCCAAGGCTATAATTTTATTAATAATTAGCAACAGCTGTTAAACCTAGTGTTACGAATATGCACCTTTACAGCCCAAAGATAATGCAGGAAGATAGAAATACGGCCACAAAGCCGGTCTTAAAGACAAAGACAGCTAAGAATAAAACTAATAGCTGGAGGTCACGTAATTAGTTGGATTATTAAGTCTTAGCATCGATCAAAGGATCTTGGCAATGATTTATAAATTATTGCGTTTTAACGATAATCCAGTATTCTAAAGTATAAGATCACTAACTAACGTAGGTAATCTAAGCAAATATTAGTAAAAGGATAAATAAATATATAACAGATAGGTTTTTTATATTATATAAACAGTTATTACCTTAGTAATTAATTTAAATATTTATTTTATTTATAGGTAAAATATTTAATACGCTTTAACGATTATATTTATAAATTAGTTTTTCTAGTTATTTATTGTTTAATATATATTTGTTTAGCATATTTGTTAGTATAAACCCCAGCATTTTTTATACTTCGGTTTATTTTTAGTATAATCGTTACAAGTCTCCGTATAAGTGTATGTTAGCTTAGGGTTAGTTTAGGGTTAGTTTAG
>JACVEI010000029.1:0-16979 GCA_018115615.1 Pestalotiopsis sp. DP-2020a | reverse complement strand
TTTTCGATAGCAGATAGATTCCCGGATCATCATCGCCATGTTGGGAGGTTGAATGTCTGGTCGGAACACCCGCCCTCGTGTCACGAGGCATGAACAAACAATAACGTTCTCCGGAGCTAAAGCCTATCGAATATCCAGCACCGACCTCTCTGCGAACAATTGGGCAAGGCGGGCGTGAAATGAGGACGGCGGTCAGAATTTCCAGCAACGTCCACATGCACGACTATCTGCTGCTGCGCTATTACCGAAAGGTAGACGAGATGTCATCCGATGTGGTGCATGCAGCTCACCGCCAGAGAAGAAGTCCGGGGAAGAAAAGGAGAGCGAGGTACCGGTACCTGCGGCTTTAGACTTTCCAACGGCCACAGAAGCCGGGTGGAAGAGCTTGAGCTTGAGCTTGAGCTTGTCAGATTTGACTCATGCTCAGGGAGCACCGAACTTCGGGACCCAGAGCCNCACAGAAGCCGGGTGGAAGAGCTTGAGCTTGAGCTTGAGCTTGTCAGATTTGACTCATGCTCAGGGAGCACCGAACTTCGGGACCCAGAGCCACCACGTGCGAGTCACGTCAACTATAACTCGAGAGATGCAGGCTACCGCCTATCAAGTTTGGCAAGTCTGGTCTTCGCATCATGGACCTAGTCACATGAATCATGCTGTTGNCACCACGTGCGAGTCACGTCAACTATAACTCGAGAGATGCAGGCTACCGCCTATCAAGTTTGGCAAATCTGGTCTTCGCATCATGGACCTAGTCACATGAATCATGCCGTTGNAACTCGAGAGATGCAGGCTACCGCCTATCAAGTTTGGCAAGTCTGGTCTTCGCATCATGGACCTAGTCACATGAATCATGCTGTTGCGCAGCACCGGGTCAGTGTCACAGTGGTAAGGTGAGCATCACAAACGTATTGAACAATCATGTATGCTTTTATTTCCATTGTCGCGTATGATGAATATGTACGCTCTCAGTTGACGCCTGCCAGGAGCGCCAAAACTCTGTTGGGGGTATCAAGCTCCTGGTCCTGCGTCTCGTCAATATAAACCGCTTGGGTAACAACCCATAACTATCGCACTGTGCAAAGTGCTACATGATAAGAGGCAAAGGCCGCCCCAAAATATAATGCGCTGGTATCTTGTCATTCAACAGTCTAAATGAATAGAAAATTGATATCGACTAGATGATGGGCCTTGGCCAAACTTGATGGTTTTGCTCCATTGAACCCGTGCCGTGTTTGCCGGTGAACGTCACATATATGGTATGACGTCCTGCGTTCAATGGTACAAGACGTGAAGCTCCCAATATAATGCAAGAAATCGACCCCGATGTCTGAAATGGGACGTCGAGGTGGTAGATGAAGGTCGGCGACGGCGACGAGGATACGCCACAGGATGTCGTAAGAACTGCGTTGCAACAGATCCAGGCATGCGGATGGAAACCGCCGACGGTGTAGTAAGGAATAGCGATGATGGATTCGAATGATGCAGGCCAGAGATCTTTTTCAATTTTTTTCTCTCTTTTTCTTGGGTGAGTTTGTGGTGGGGAGAGAAGGAAATCTGAAGCGAGTGTATACGGTCGGTGATAATTCTGAGACGGTAAGGAAATATGAGTGAAAGTGGTTGTGTTTTCTGATCTTTTGGTCTCTGTTCATTCTGTCGAATATCGACATGTCGGGCCGCTGTCATGCTTCACCATCATCGCTATTCCTGTACGACATGTCAGCGCATATTTCTTTCCAACATACCATGGCTGTTTATTGAGTGACCGGTTCCATGCTCCTGCGATTGTCCGATGATACCCGCGGCGAAATGTCGAGAAGCTTGGCGCTTCCGGCGCTATAGTTCCGGCCGTGGTTTTTCCCAACCTTGACGCTTGTCGCGTGTTGCAAGTTGACTGGAGACTCTGCGCCAAAAGAGGAGACTTCTCCGCTCCCCCTTTCGCTGCCGAACTCCTTCTCGTCGTCATCGAAGGACTCCAAGAGAAGTCCCTCCCGACTTCGCATGGTTTCGCGGTGGTGCGTGAATGTTGGCGTCTTGGTGACATTGCCCCATTTGGGTGAAAGATCGGCTTCACCCTCCTCATCGCTGCTGGGGATAGCCTCGCCCGTCGACTTTCGGTGCAGACCCTTCTCATCTGTGACAATCTTCAAGAAGTCATTGTCGTGCGTGGTACCATCTTCGTCATGCTCTACTGAGTCTCCAGACACAGAGTGCAACGGATAATTGGTCATGGAACCGCGCATGCCAGACGACGCCCGCTTGCGATTCACCCGACCACCAAACCATGAGCCTTCCGAGTCTATCGAGGCCATGGACATGGAATGCGGGGCGGGCGATGGCTCAACATCTTCCCGCATCATAGGGCTGGGTGTCCCACGATGTCCTGATGTCGGCGTATCGTACCTCATGGCGACGTCATCAGTAATGGCAGCTAACGGCTCGGATTGTTGGACCTCGCCCGAGGGCGAAGCTACACGACTGTCGGGAGGCGAGAGAGGCAGCTCGGGCAAATCTTCTCTGAAACGTGACATTGTACGCTTCGGCACCTTTGAGTTTGACCGCTGGATAGGTCCATAGCTGGGTGTCTGTGATCCTTGCTGAGCGCTTGGCATAGAGTCTCGAGAGGTATTCGAGAATGAAGATGGCNTGAAACGTGACATTGTACGCTTCGGCACCTTTGAGTTTGACCGCTGGATAGGTCCATAGCTGGGTGTCAGTGATCCTTGCTGAGCGCTTGGCATAGAGTCTCGAGAGGTATTCGAGAATGAAGATGGTTCGTCGGATGTCCGTCGAGCTTTGCCTCCCCTCCTCGACCACCTGAATCTTGATAGCCAAGGCCTGTTGTTGGCACTACTTTCTGATAGCCGCCTGTCGAGCGATTCGCTTTCAGACTTTGAAACAACCCTAGTAGACTCTGATCGCCTGTCGGTTTGTTCGGATCCCGAGGGTAGTGGTGACTTCGACCGACGCTTCCTAGATCTCATGAACCCAATGATGCCTGGGCTGGGAGAGCGAGACACTTGTTCAGCAGGTTGTGGTGCTGTCGGTGCCTGCTCAGGCAAGACATCATGTTGGATTTGGTCGGCTCCAGCGTCGAAACTGTTTTCGCGGTGAAATTCGTCCAGCGGCGAAGGTGCGCGTTGATCCTCTCCTGATGCTTCCTTTGCCGGGCTCTTACTAGCGGCGGCACCCTCGGGGGATGACCGTCTCCTGGACGACGTTAACACTGCTGATGTGGTATTCTCTTCGACGGCAGGCGCTTCTCGGCCCATGACACCTCGCTCCAAATTCTGCGGCGGCGGGGTTCCATTCTCACGGGCCGCGGCCTCTTCGGCACGCTGTCGCTCAGCTCTCCTTGCTAGCCGCCGCTCAACTCTCTCCCGTTCTTTTTCCTGTTTTCGTTCCTTCCTACGTTTGTCCCGTTCCATCAACTCTCGCAGATCGGATGCGTCAAGGTTATCTGCAAGGTTGTCTATTCGCTTGTGAGTATTCAGGTCGGCCTCCGACACACGAGCCCTCTCAGACAACTTGCGCTTCACCGATTGGGATCGCAACGGCCCCGGATGACTCGGGGCCCCGAAGACGGGGTTCGAGGCATATCGTATGGTAGGGCGGGGTGCCAGGGCATCGAAGGCGGATACTCTGTATGAAATGTGCTCCGAGTCTTCGGACATGGCGGAGTGCAAAGACTCGGCAATGGGCAGAGAGATGTCTGAATCCGGGCGATGCCACTTCCTCATCAACGAGCTAGTTTTGTGCCTCTTGCTGTTTCGTTTGGCAGGTTTCCCTTGCGTCCAGTTACCATCGGCAGTTGGACGGGCCGGCGGCATAGTGTGACTCTGGCTCAAAGCCCTGATCTCAGCCTCGCGGTCATGGTCTTGTCTTCTTCGCTTACTGGAAGAAGTCTTGCGGGGGAGAGATTGTGCCGACTTCTTTTGTTGCGAGCTAGACTGATGCAGGGTGGGTGTACGGTCCCTGATTCCAACTTCATTTGCCGCAGCCCCAGATGAACCCTGTCGGGTAGCTCCATAATGGTTTTGTTGTATGTCCACCGGGATAGGGCCTGTTGGCAATGGTGGAACCGATTCCTGCCTCGTTTTGGCATGACGGATCGAATCACGGCGCCCAGGCGAGAAGCTGTAGGTCCTGGGTTTTCTCGAGAGTTTCTTGCTGCTAGGCGACTCCCGTTGCCGCTTTTTCTTGGCGCGGTCAGACCCCGAAGCGTGGTCTAGGTCCGGGTTCGTCGCAGGTTCCGTCATGGCCCGCGGCGGCGCATCAAAAGCAGCAGCGTCTTGGGCTCGGCCACGCCCAGGCGAGCGTTTGTGAGACCCTTTTCGCCGGAATGGCCAAATGGCCATATTGCCATATGTGTCGAACAGCTATCCGATGCGGGTTGACAAGAGTGTGTCGCAGAGAACCAAGTTTCAACAAGGCTGCTTGTCGTAATATATTAATGGTTTTACCGTCGACGTCTTTGCATCTAGCTCCATGGGGGCGGAATGACCATAACCATTCGAGTGAAGCGGAAAATCGTTAGATAATTTACTGGCAATTGCCTGCTCCAGGCGATAGGGACAGACAGCGACCAATAAAGGGAATAAGTTGAAAGCTCTCGGGCAGCCCGGCTTGTCCTCTTCGTAATGCTCACTGGCAGGAACGGGCTGGCGTGGGCGACAAGGGTAATCGCTGATTGACTCTCGTGGGCCAGATTAATGCGAAATCGAGAAGGATCTGGCTAGGAACCGATCGAAGGGGGAAGGCACTCAAAAAAAGGGCCTAGAAGGTCGTCACAAGGCTGAGTAAGAAAGAGCTGGCGTCGATAAGGAGTTGGGACGAGTCCTGCGAGAGATAGCTGGCAGGCGACGGCCAGGACGCCTTTTTCGTTTGTCGAAGAGTCTTGGAATCGTTGTAAATGCGAAACCCGGCGCAGGGCGACAAGAAAAATCAGTTGAACTTGGAACGGCGAGTTGGTGGTGGCGGTGGGTCAGTCGACTACCAGGTAGGTAGTTATGAAAGCCAGTTCGTCAACCTGAATCCCTTAGAATAATAAATGTACGATTATACATTGAGCGCGGGGAAGGGAGGCGAAAAGAGCACAAAAAGTGCAAAACGAGATGCAATCAATTAAAGGACGACTTGCTCCGTTAAGAAGGGCGGCGGGCAGGGAGGTGCCAGAGGTGCGTAATGTACGTAGAAGTCGAGCAGCAGATGCTGGGCTGGGGCAAGGAAGGGGACGTGTTTTTAATGGCTGATGGCATTCAGGTTCTCTCACAAGGAAGCAAGGGTCTCGTAGGTGTTCCAAGCAGGAGCCGCCACAGAATTCCAGCCGGCGCTGAACTTGGGTGTCTTGGCCTGCTGATTGATGACTTTCTGGCTGCNTTCAGGTTCTCTCACAAGGAAGCAAGGGTCTCGTAGGTGTTCCAAGCAGGAGCCGCCACAGAATTCCAGCCGGCGCTGGACTTGGGTGTCTTGGCCTGCTGATTGACGACTTTCTGGCTGCTGGCTGTGCCCTCTGGCCCTTTTCCTTGAGTCTCTTTGGCTCCTTCCTTCCCTCGTCCTGCCTCTGGATAGGTACATGCTACTGGGCAAGCTGGTCAAGCTTGTGAGTCGATCCCTGAGGGGCTCGACCAACGCCGTTTCTGGGGTCAGGCCGTGCTATGGAAATGTGGTGATGTGACTGGATGCTGGAGGGGCGGTACGCCCGGTACGAGATGGAGTACATGCACCCTTTGCAGGTACCGATACCTGCCCACCTCTGCTTGCTTCTGCGCTACCTTGGGAACCCAGGACTCAAAGTGCTCGCTGGTGCCCAAAGACGGCGATGATGTGCGTCCCAGGTCCCAAGCTGCGGAAAGCTTTCAGAATTGGCGCCTGGCCCTAGCTTCCTGGCTCTGCGCTACCTTTTATGCGCTAGGCCGGGGAGGCCAAAGGGCTTTCTGCCGGATCACCTGTGCGGGCTGCAAGGTTCAACTGAGTTTCCTGCACTAAAAAGGGCCATTCATCCATTGCTGGGCATGCTAGCTTGGGGGCTTGTTAGCGGCATAACACCAGGAATGATCGTCTCTATCATGCCTGTCTAGGTCCCTATCAAACACGACGACGTCGTCAATGGCAAGACGGGCAGACAACCCTATGCCATCGCTGACGACGTAATGGCGGCATTCAGAGGTTGGCACAAACATCAAGTGGTGCGACGCACAACGNACGGGCAGACAACCCTATGCCATCGCTGACGACGTAATGGCGGCATTCAGAGGTTGGCACAAACATGAAGTGATGCGACACACAACGNACGGGCAGACAACCCTATGCCATCGCTGACGACGTAATGGCGGCATTCAGAGGTTGGCACAAACATCAAGTGGTGCGACGCACAACGTGGGCGTCGGCGCAAGCAAGGTACCCGGAGATTGGATCTGTATGCGCACGAAGACGGTCGCTCGCAGCTAAACCGGTACCGCCCGCGAGGGTTTGATCGTTGAACCCACCTGCAAGAATTATGGTTGTCGGTTCTCTACAAGGTATGTAACCTAGGTTTGTTTATATGGGGACCGAATAAACACATATGAATTTTGCGATTGACATTATATACGGAGTACATGGGGACCAACTGCTCTATCCACTACGTGACTCTGTGTACTGCGAGCGACCAGATTCAGTAAGCAAATGCCGGGCCTTGTCAGATCTATCCAAGAAGACAGCGATTTGTCCGTTTTGGACCGTCCGCCTCGAGGCCGGTGGAAACCATGACCGAGTGCCTTGCAACCAGTGTTTGCTTACAGAGAGGCAAGGTCTTACGTTTGAGCAGCGAACGGAGGAACCCAGTTTTGGTATTCAGGTCCGCTCAACTGAAATGTACGAGGAAACTGGAAAAACGAACAATTCCACGAGAGGAGCTCGAATACAACCCCTGGAGGCGATGCCACGGTCCCCTGTCAGGAATACGTAGGTTGCATCCAATTCGTCCTATTTTCAGAAGAGTTCGACATGCTCCATCCTCTTTCGACTTGAAATCTCTGTGTTTCAAAGTACATGGGCAGCTAGGGGGAGAAAAGGAAAAGACGAACTATCAAGTGGTGTGTGACGAGAGGTAGACATTCGCAAACAGTGCCTTTCTGCCGGCTCGTTGCGACCACATGTATTCAATGGCCTGAGAGTATTGCTCCGACCTCAAAGGCCTCGAACCATGGCCGGATTTCAGAGGCTCGTAATAAGAGGGTACAACTCAAGGCCAGGGACTGTACTGTACGACGCATGTATGGTTAGCTGGCATCTTTGGCCCCTACTACTGTGACCAGCCGTCACAGCCGTGACGGCCAAGGTCACGATTCCGGCGCTTCGGACTTCCTACTAACCAGTGAGCTTTCCAATTGCCCACGGTAGACGGTAGGCACGGATAGAATGATGATGCTTGCTGACGGGGGCTCAAGTCCTAACTCCTCAAACTATCCCAAGCACGTTTTTAAATACTCGAGTCATGTGAAGAAGGGACATTACGAAGCTTGTGATTGTGGACTTGCTCACTTTCCTGCCAGTGACCACTCAGCTCCTTTTACTCGGGCTGCCTCCTTCTGAGCAGTGGTTCTTGTAGCGAGTATCGCCCGAGCAGCCCAGTTTCTTGCAAGATGCTGCCATCTCGACAGGGGCGTGCGTCAGTGGTTTTTTCTTCGACGCAGGGGTCGAGTTAAGGCATTTTTCTGCGCGACGATCGTTTGCCGCTTTGATCCCTGGCCTTCTTGGGCGCCCGGGCTCAGAAGGAAGCTCTGAACACGACGCGCCACAAGTTCAACTGGTGAATAGAGTTGCTGTTAGCACTCGGTTATGTATGCAATCCCTTCTTCTTCTACTACTTTCTTTGCCTGCATATCTCGTGACGGGACGTTACCGGCGAACCATAGCCCAAAGACTGCCATGCGCCCTGCAGTATGATCGCAGCACCCCTCCCAAGCCATCTATGGCTACTCGCATCGCTCATCCAAGCAAGCAATTCACTATGCTTTGAAAAGGCCATGCGAGACTCGCAGTGAGGCTCATCTTGTCATGTATGTTCTACCCACTACATGACTATTCCACGGAATGCTGTACTTCGATTCATTTGGACCAACATGCACAGATTTTATTCCATGTTTCACGGTTTCGCCAACTTGCAGCTTGAATACGAGGCATCACAAAACGGATCTAGATGGGAGATGAGATAGTACTTATGTGTCTAGCCATGTGCCCCTAGAAAAGAACTCCGCTACGCTGCGTCTGTCTACCGTCCCTGCCATGGCATGTTCCATACATTACCAGAGCCAGTTTCTGCCATGTACGCCACAACTCTACCAGCATCAGCCCAGGCCCGCAAGAGTTCCGGAGTTCTAGGCCTCTTGAGTCGACAAGCAGATAGTGACGCAGTCCTGGCGGCTCGCTCCGGCGCGAGATACTTGATAGGTTTTGACTACGACCTCGGACTCCCGAGTTCTCGACAGCCAGAAAGTCCGTATCTTTTGGATCATGGACCAGCAGGAATACAATCGGGAAACAGGCCTGGTAATGGCTGCTTAAATCACAGCTGCATCCACAAGTCAATTGCTGGAGCACTCCGCACAATTCGTGAAGGCACCTGTGGACGGGAGTCTGTTGGCCTTGCGTGGGTTCATTCCTGCAGACTCAATGCGCGAGCTGTCTTGGAATCTCCCTATTCGAGTCGCTACTCGCTATTACACACATTTCGTTCATGTACTCTGTATAACTTCCCTGCATCAGGCGGGGCTTGGAAATGGACAATAAGCAATCAGTCGGCGCGCCCAGCGATGCCTCCTATCGATGCTGACACGTATACAACACAGTAGCTGATACCTATGCAAGCAATATGCTCTGGCGAGATTCTGTTTGGTGGCCCAGCTTGGGCTCCGTGGTAGTAGTCATGCTTCGGCCTCTTTTGCCGGTGCTGCATGACCCGCAACGCCCGCGTCGAGCGCAGCTGGCAGTTGGGTTCGTCCCAAGCATGAAGCCGGATTCGGGAATCTGACGTATCAACTCGCCTTTCGCCCACCTTACTATGAATTCCAATCAGATTGTCATAGGGGGGGAGAGGCAATTTCCTTGGCGGTGCTCTGGACATGACGCATTCCATGCGCAATGACAGTCGCTCGAGCAGAAACGCCCAGCAGCTCCGGCAAAGATGATTCTACTTCGTAGCTTGAACGGAATATAGCGGGACTAATCTGTATAGTTTATCTTCGTGCATTGCATGGCATCTACGGTTTCAACTGGGCGGGAGGGTGCTGCTCCGAGAAGAAAAAAGAATTTGCGAGACATTACTGCCAAGATGTCACATTATCACCGATTGACCAGTAAGAAACTAAAGAATTCTTTTCATCGAGTCTACAAGCTAATATGCTTTGAAATTTGTACTCGACATGTCTTTTGGCGGGAGAGTGTAAGTGAACCTTGACCGAAATAGAAAGATGATGATAAACATTGTCTCAAGCTGAAGAACAAATCCCCCGTAATGGCTTCTTTGATAGTGCTCATGCAGTGTAGTCATCTTATCAGAAGCAAAGAAAGTATGTGTCTCAAGTTGCAATATGCAATTGAAGCAACAGACACGGCTGTTATTGTGTGAACAAATGTTGGAAACCATACTACGGAGCATCAGCCCAAAGTGGCTTCTCCNGGCTGTTATTGTGTGAACAAATGTTGGAAACCATACTACGGAGCATCAGCCCAAAGTGGCTTCTAGGTTTATCCTGCTCAAGCGTATTGGGATCAGAACAATCATAGACTGCTGAAGATAGCGACAAAGGTATCTCAAAGTATTTAAACTATTATAAAGGGTATTATTTCCTCAGCAATTACCAGGAAATTGCTGTGAAAAGATATTTGATTCGCTTGCCATCTCTTATACCAAGTGGAGGAATAGTGGCTTGCCAGTGTGGTGGAACGGCAGCCAGCTGGCGATTGTTGTCAGAGCAACAAACCACTTGTTTACCACAATTGGAGAAGCCGACCGTTTTTGCAACGCGTATCCGATCGCATCACTGCGCAAGCATCCAGACCAACTCGCACCGAAATCAGCATTCCGATATTGGCGATTCCTTGAATCGGAAGTGGTGACCTCAAATTTCGATAACACTGCACATTAGCAAACCACGAACAAGCTCCGAAGCTGATTCTTGCATACAAACACCGCCAATATGTCGTTCAACCCGCGCATGTCGATAATACCGGCGTCGCAAACCAACTCGCGCACGCAGCGCAAGAAGGAGGAGGAAGCCGATGCCTTCATGCGCCTTCCTGATAAAGAGATCGTGGGATGTATCACCGATATTGGCATTCCGTTCACCGTGGCCGACCTCTCGAAGCCCAACCCAGTGCAGGTCCAGATGATCTTCGAGTGGTTCGCCGAGCTTCTCCTCAACGCAACCCGCGAGACCATCGAGCCCGCCATGCGCGCGGCGTCCGAGGATGTCTGCGGAGACTACCCCGACGTCATCTCACCGGATACTAGGAATCTGATGGGATTCTATGTCAGTCTGCGCCGCCTTCTGCAAGAGTGTGGAATCAACGATTTCAGCTTCTTGGACCTGTACAAACCGACGCGCGAGAGGCTAGTCAGGGTTTTCAGCTACTTGATCAACTTTGTGCGCTTCCGCGAGAGTCAGACGCAAGTGATCGACGAGCACTTTGACAAGGCCGAAAAGACAAAGGCGCGCATCGAGACTCTGTACCAGGACAACCAAGAGATGGAGGCACGCCTGGCCGAAATGAAGCACAACCGGAAGGCCATGGAGGCCCAAGTCCGCGAGAAGAATGCCCGGAACGAAGAGCTCAAGAAGAACCTGTTGGAATTGCGACGGAATCAGGAGAAGGTCGCCGCCAGACTGGAAGAGGCCAAGGAGAAGAAGGGAGAGCTGGCGCAAAGATTGGAACAAAAGACTGCTGAAAAGCTTCATCTTAAACAGGAAAGCACAAAACTGAGGCCCTACACTCTTCAGAGTCCGATAGCCTTGCAGAACAGTCTTTCGGAGCTCAACAGCACATTACATGCGGACAAGCAACACATTGAGTCTTTGGAGAGGCGAGCGAGAGCTTTGCAAACTTCGACAGACTCCTTCACAGTCGTGGCAGCAGATGTAGCCTCCTGTATTAAGACTTTGGACGAGATCGCAGACGAATTGGCCAAGGAAGAGGACGAAAACAAGAAGAATGCCCGGCAACGGGATACCCTCACGGATCGAGGCAAGAACGCAAAAGACATTGAACGCCAACAGCATCTCCTCGAAAGACAACTGGCGAAATGGAGCGAGCGCACTGAAAAGCTCCGAGACCAGAGCAGAGAGAAGGCGCAAGAAGCCAAGGCAAAGATGGAGGAGTTGCGAGCTTTGCACAAGAATCTGACGGAAGAGCGCGCGACGAAAGGCACGGAAATCGAGAGACGGCGCGTTCGCATCGAGCAGACCGAGAAAAAGGTAAGCCACAAGAAATGCCGACCGAGGAAGATTCCCCAAATGCTGACTTGCCAAACCAGATGCTGGATTTGAAGGAGAATGTCGAGAACGAAGTGCGCGCCGCCCAAGATGAGTATTTGAAGATGGAAGCGCATATCAAGTTGTATATCACAGAGATGGATCAGGCTATCTCGGCTTGAGCTTGAGTGTTTTCTTGGTCTCTGTTTGTATGATTAACGACTTGATGACAATGATACCACGGCTGGCGTTTGGAAATGTTGAGCTCTGCTTAGAGCTACCTTGGTATACCATACCCCGATGAGGTCACGTTCGCTCGAAATAGAAAGCATAGTGCAAGAAATATGCATCTGCCGCAAGTAAAGCGAAGGGGCAGACGACTCATGATGCTATCTTGTCTCCTCTATATTCGTATTATCATCGGTGCCAATGTCCCAGACGCCTCTTTGGAAGCTGAACCAGCGGCTCATGACTCGTCCAACTTCGACCGTCCTACTTGACCAGCCGCCCTCTTCCAGGTCGAGACCGCCCCTCCTCACACTTCCGCTCAAAATCGGCAACTTCTCCTCCAAAAGGTCTTCGAAGCCGTCCTTTGGTTGCACCAAGTCCTCTACGTCAGACTCATCGCCCGCGCGCGGTGTCATCTTTTGGACTGGTTCTATGACCACCAGACGCCAGCCCAGCCGGCTGGCCGTCTCGACGAGGACGGCCATGGTGCTCCCCAGGCCCTGGGCGCTCCACTCGCTCGTGTCCCGGTGCATCTCTATCACGCCGTACACAACGAGACTCGGCGGCTTCCTGCCCCGGGGCGCGAAATTCGCCGGCGGCGGCGGCACCTTTGAGTCCTCGGGCACGAACACGGACATGTAGGAGCGCAGATGGGTGACGGTTGGTACGTGTACCATCCGAATGTGGCGAGATATTGCTAGCTGGGAGAGCTTCTGCGAGAGGAGGTCGTGTTGTATGTCATTCTGCTTGACCTTTTGTCCTGGTTGAGGTGTGCCGGCCTCCTGAGTGAGATTCTGTAGGTTGGCATCCTCCGGCTCGATTTTGTGTGGTAAGTCTTGCCTTCTTATGTCGTGTTGGAGGGCCTCCAAGAATTGGGACCGGGTAGAACAAATGATGAGAGTGGTGGGGTAGATGTGATGGTCTTGGATATATGCGAGGAGTTCCACTGGCACTGCCGGCGAAAGCAGCAGTGGCATGCGTGGCGTTTGTTTTCAAGTGCTTTTACACCTCTATTTGATAGATCGAAGGTCGCTCGCTGTATTCCGATGATAAGTGTAAGTAAGTAAGTACTTGTGGTATATGACACCCGAAGCACGTACCTCTGCAGGATAATATCTCCCTGTCACTTATCTTTGTGAAGGAGTACCTACTATAAAGGTGATTGATTACAGGCAGGTGAATATATGAACCATGGCTTGGCAGGAGTCGACAAATCACAGCGTGCAGAGAAAAGGTGCCTAAGGTTAGAATTATATCCGAGTGTTTAACAATACGATGAGATGAATGATCAATAAGATCGGCCCGCCCCGCCAAAGCCCCCCCAGCACCCAGCGAACCCCGGCCGTTGGCTGCCCTCAGCCCTGAAGAAATGCCCCGCCAAAGCTCGCAATACCTTAAGGTACGGCGCTGTCTGACATTAGTTGAGGCTTGCCTCACCGACGTCACGCCTCACCCTACCTACTCGTCCGGCAACCCTAATAACCTCTTGCGCGCTCCCTGCGCAGCTCGACAGGCAAGATGGAGTCGATATCACGGATATCAACTCTCCTGGAGAATGGTATGAGTGCTGAATAAAGTGCGGCCAATCTCAAAGCGGCTACTGACTTCTTCCCCAGCGCGAGAACTCACCCTTGACGCTGCCCAAGCTGCTCGCAGCACCCGGGTCACCACCAAGTCGCTCCCTACAGCCCAGCTCAAGAAGCTCGTGGACAGCCGCAATGAACGCGAAGTGCTGGACGGCCTGCGCCGCGTCATCTCCATGATGTACCGCGGGCAGCGCACCCTCCCCTTCTTCTCCTCCGTCGTCAAGAATGTCGCCTCTCCGAACCTCGAGATCAAGAAGCTGGTCTACATATACCTCATCCACCATGCCGAGCAGGAACCGGACCTGGCCCTGCTGTCCATCAACACGATACAAAAGTCTTTATCCGACACGAACCCCCAAGTTCGCGCCCTGGCGTTGCGCACCATGAGTGGCATTCGGGTGCCAGTCATCAGCCAGATCGTCTCCCTGGCCATCAAGAAAGGCGTGGGTGACATGTCGCCCCTCGTGCGAAAGGCAGCCGCGCTTGCCATACCCAAATGCTATCGTCTAGAGCCCAACACGCTTCCCCAGCTTATAGAGTACCTCGCTACCCTCCTAGGGGACAAGCAGTACTTTGTCGCCGGTGCTGCGGTGACGGCCTTTTTGGAGATCTGTCCGGAGCGATTAGACCTCATTCATAAGCATTACAGAGGCTTGGTCAAGAAGATTGTCGACATGGACGAGTGGAGTCAGCTGGCCAGCCTTCGCCTCATGACCGTCTATGCGCGCAAGTGCTTCCCGAGGAGAACGCGTACGGTAAAGACGAAAGAGAAATCGGCCGACTTGCAAGAGTTCTACGGAGAGAAGAACCCGTCAGAAAATGCCGAAGAAGGAGAACAGGTTGTGGTTCTCGATCCGGACCTTTTGCTGTTGCTGAATTCCATCAAGCCCTTGCTTCAGAGTCGCAATTCGGGAGTGGTAATAGCGGTAGCTCGGTGTTATGCCAGTATTGGCACGGCGGAATATGTCAAATCGACTGTTGGGCCTCTGGTGGCTTTGCTGCGATCTGCGCAAGACATCGAGCAAATTGCTCTGTACAACATTGTATCAGTTTGCCTCACCCATCCGAGCTCGTTTGTCAAGTATGCTTCGCACTTTCTCGTTCGCGCTTCAGATACGGCTCCGGTCTGGGAACTCAAGCTCGAGATCCTTGCTCTCATCTTCCCGCATAGCCCCAACCATACAAAGAGCTTAATCCTGAGCGAGCTCGAACACTTCTCTCGCGGAACGAACAAGGCGCTCGTCCGCGACGCAGTCAGGGCCATTGGACGTTGCGCGCAGACCGACCCGAGCACATCAGCTCGCTGCTTGCGGTTGCTCCTGAGTCAGATCACCAGCCTCGACGGGACGCTCGCTGCCGAGTCATTGACTGTAATCCGTCATCTAATCCAGCAAGACCCCGAAGCACACACGGGGACGGTCGTCAGGCTGGCAAAGAATCTCGACTCGGCCTCTGATCCACAAGCCCGAGCCACCATCATCTGGCTAGTTGGCGAGTTTGCTGGCACTGACGGCGAAAACAACATTGCAGCAGACGTTGTGCGGATCTTGTTGAGGGACTTCACAAACGAGGCCGAAGTCGCCAAGCAGCAGGTTGTGCTACTGGCTGCCAAGGTATATCTGCACCATGTCAATCGTGAGGCCGAGGCCAAGAAGCCGGAAGGAGACGAGGCACCAGCACCGATGACTGAGAAACATGTGATAGCTCGACTATGGGATTACGTTATTCTGCTGGTTCGTTATGATACATCGTATGAACTGCGGGACCGCGCGCGTCTTTACAAAGCACTTCTCGCAGTCCCACAACTTGCAACACTCATGCTGCTTGCACCCAAGCCAGCTCCCCAGGCGGCCAGTCCGTCAGAAACGCGAAAGGGTTTTCTGCTAGGATCATCTGCGCTCGTCTTGGCAGGTGGCAGCAGTATTCATGGAATCCGTGGCTATGAAAACCTACCTGACTGGGTCCCAGAAGGGAGAGAACCAGACCCGAGCCTGCGAGCACAAGACGGAGTTTTCAACGAATATGGCGAGGGCAAGAGATCAACGCCCGCCTCGCAACAGCTCGACGAAGCGCCAAAGAGTACATACTCTGGTAAGAGTAATGGTGTCAGCGAGGGCACTGGTGCAAAGACACTGGACGACTGGCTGGCCGAGTCGGGAGATGATGAAGAGGCAGAGGAAGAGTCAGAAGAAGAAGAAGAAAGCGAAGAAGAGGAGTCAGAAGAGGAAGAAGATGAGGAAGACGATGACGACGAAGAGGAAGAGGACGAGGAGAGTGACGACAACGAGCAGCAAGGTGCAGAATCTGCCCGGCTCGTCAAAGATGAATAGTATTGACAGCATCATTACAATGACGAATTTGAGAGAAAGTCAACCATCCAGTGCTGCTTGGTTACTGCGCGTCACATGTCGTCTACAAGCAGATTCGCCTCCTATCATGTGCATACTATAATTTGTCGTGTGGAGCGCAGCTCATACTAAAAATTAACGTCACAAAGTCCTTGTCAAAGAAAGGCAGACAAAGTTGGAAAATAGCAAGCAGCCAAGTCAAAAGCCAGCTTAATCTTAGAAAATCTAACCAAGTATATATCGCTGTGTAGGTATATGTATGCCTGTAATCATTCCCAAAATCGCAAATTCAACATTGTACAGCTCGAATCACTCACTACACCTGTGCGTGTTTCTCCGCTTCTCGAGGACCTGCTTCAGCGCCGTCGGACGTCTCGTCGCCGGACTTGACGACAGCTTCGCCAGTCGTATTTCCGCCGCTCGTCTTGCTCTTCTTCCTGAACCGCTGGGACTCCCTCTCGGCCATGGCCGGGAAGAGGAATCCGGGCGGGAAGGCCGTCAACAGAAATACGGCGATGAGGACCAGGCTGCGTTGGGAAAAAGTTAGCGACGTCACTCGTTTTCATCTTTTCTTGGCGTGGAGGCTTGGGAGACAAGAAGTTACTTACAACCCCTCCAGCACGATAAAGCTCGGCTCGTCTCGCATAATGGTGCTCCCCCAGCCGCCGCTCATCTCGGCGATGCGGTAGATGCACCGGATCAGGATGCTGAAGTAGGCGCCCAGGACGGCGTAGAAGAACAGGCGGGCCTTCTTGTCGCCCCAGAGGGCGAGGGCGCCGGGGGCCAAGACATTTTCCTCGCCACCCTTGAGCGCGCGGCGCACCCGCACCAGGTAGTCGGAGGCCATGGCGCCGAAGCCGAGCAGGACGGCGACCTGAAGGGCGATGCCGACGATGATGACGCGGTCGCCGGCGAGCAGCAGCGCGGCATTGTCNCCCTTGAGCGCGCGGCGCACCCGCACCAGGTAGTCGGAGGCCATGGCGCCGAAGCCGAGCAGGACGGCGACCTGGAGGGCGATGCCGACGATGATGACGCGGTCGCCGGCGAGCAGCAGCGCGGCGTTGTCGGACTTGGCCGAGGCGGCGAGGCCGCCGCCGATGGCCTGCAGGATCAGGCACGAGACGTCGGCGGGGACGAAGATGAGCGGGTACAGCCGCGGCCGGACGCGCGAGAGCGCCGGCGACAGCGACAGCACCGCGTGCTTGAGCGTCAGGTAGATGGAGATGCACAGCAGCGTCGGCGCCAGCACGATGCAGCTGATCTGCAGCTGGAAGCCGTCCTGGCTGAACGGGTTCGAGTGGAGTTGCAGCCTGCCTATGTAGCCTGCGACACGGGGGAAGATACCCTGGGTCAGCTTTGTCTTCGTG
>JACVEI010000362.1:53731-76462 GCA_018115615.1 Pestalotiopsis sp. DP-2020a | reverse complement strand
CCCCACGGCCGAATGATGACCCCAGGCTGCTGGTGAAGCGACACGACCAAGAGCTGGAGCCCGGGCGAGTCACGAGCCGAATGGTACATGCGAAAGTATTGCGTCAACGGCGGATGGTCTCTAAATAAAAGGTCGTTAGCGGCCAATGCCATGACTGAAGTTCCAGGGACAGGGACCTCAGGACTGAGGTGGCTGGCCTTCAATGGAAAATATTCCATCGTGATTTCTTGCCTACGGTTGCTGATCTACTGCGAACTATTGTATATATTCAAGGTAGTGCTGTCAGCCTTTATCCCTTTACGGATGACAGCTGGTCAGGGGTGGTCCAGCGGAAGAAGTCAAGTCTTTCGCGCACCCGAGGTCGTCGGAAAAAAATATAGTTCGCGTCAAGGTGCCATAGCATCACTCAGCGTGCATAGTGATGATGAAAGAAGGGTCAGCTTCACTAAAACACTGGCGTTTGCTCTCGAGGAGAAGATGCGACAACTTTCTTTTGTTTCTCAGGTCGAGAATCATCTCGATTGAGAGGATATCAGTTGACAAAGACCCGCTGTTCTTGCTATGCTTGCGTATGCTGCGGTCGATGTAGGTCGGGTAGGTGGGAGCAATGTAGCATTGGTTGGCACTGGGCATGCGCTCTGATACAAAGCAATGGCGGCAGCAGAGACTGGTAGCAGTAAAAGATCGACACATGCCTGGTGGCCGTATTGGAATATCCAGCCGCTAACAGTAAACGATGGCTTGCTGGAGAAGGTCGCTGGTTTCTGGGCGTCTCGCTAGAGGTCGGTCCTGTCGCCTGTTGTTGGTGAAGATGACACGTTTGGACAGAGTTCAGTTCAGGGTCTACCACCTGCTTGGTACCGACTCGATGTTTGCTCATGTTTTGTCATATATTATTCCGCGCTTCAAGACTAATCTGCTGCGTTGAATCTATAAGAAGTATTCAAAGTGATGGTGTATATTCTTCTTGGAGATATATAACTTCCAATATATACCTACCTACATACCGCGAAGGAATCATTGACCACACCCCAAGTTTCCCGTGCAGGTGGGTTCAATAAGGAGGGTACTGGGGGAGCTCTTGTAAGCTGGTGGGGTGCCCATGTTCCAGACCAGTGCAGATCTCTTCGATTTGCTGCTGTCCCACCCCCAAGAGCTGGGTCTCTCCCATGTCGGATAACGCATTTGGGATTCTGGGCTCTTTAAACCTTTCCAGGGCCACCCAATCCTCTGCGCGTTTCATCAACCCGCCTGGTCACCTACCCTGTCCATTTGACCCGCACTCCGACTTAGTACAACATTGAACATTGATTGCTACCTACCTTACATACCGTCCGATCGATACTCTCTAATGCTACTTGCCTGCTACTTACTGCTGCTGTGCTTTGCGACCGTCGCCCTAATCTCTCGTGTGTCGGATGTTCTTCTTCTTTCTCGTCGGATTCAAAGGAAGTGAGTGATTGAGAAAGAGTTATCCAAGGCAGGAGTAGGAATCGGCAAGTCCCTATAGTGGTCGGTTTTGGCTTTTCTTTATTTCCCATTTCGTCTGGACTCTCTGCCCACTTCCACTATTGGATCGATCGCAAAACCACCTGGCACCCGGCTTTGACGAACAAGCGAAAGGGACCCCCCCAAAGTGATTCGCCAGTTGCACGAAATCTCGCTGCCAATCTGGTTCCGCGACTTTGGAGATATCCATTTGCTACGCCTGCTTTTGTGCGCGCACTCGCGACATCCGACACGGTTTCGCTCGTCGTTGGGCTTCGTTTGGATGCGTTGCCGTCCATCGCCTACAAGGAGTCGAGGACCCTCGTCCCCCCCGGTAGTCGTTGGGCTGTCCACTTACTTCTCCATTGAGCCCTTTCCCATCGATCGATGGCCAGTGTCCGACGAGACTTCGTCCCTCGGTCACAGCTTCTGCCCTCCGCCTAGGGTTGCTTCTATTCCCATTGGGCCTGCAGCCCCAAGAGGAGAGGAGAGGACCACTACCACTCTCGGGCCCCTCCCCAGGCATTGGCTTCCCAAACGAGGGCTGGCGTTGTTCAAATGCCAGAATCTACCGGTTCTTCATGACTTTGAACAATAGACTAGAAGAGCTGCCTTTCCATGCGGCTACAGTGGACATCGTGACCACGACGCCTCCCCACATCGCTTCCTCTCACGACCCTCGGTACACCTACTCTTACCATCTGCCCCAAAACGTTACTGCCGATTCTCTCCCAACCACCATACCGGATCCGCCCTCGCAATCCACCCACGACAGACCCTTCTACAGCGCTGCTGCACTGCATGCCGCTGAGGTTGCGCTCGACGAGTGGCCTGAGGAAGTCGGCCGGTATGGTTTAAGCGCCGCTTCTACTACCACCACTGCATCTTCTCAGTCGCGACACTTGTACACCGACCAGTCCTCCTCCTCCCGTCGCCGCCCATCTGCCGGCCCTGGCACGGTCTCCTCTCCACCGGCGCCGCAGCAGCTGCAGAGGAACAATACGAGAACACATGGAAAACGGGTCCTCAGCGAAGTGGCACCAAGCAACGATCGTTCGGCCCGGCCACCTGCAAAGAGACCTCGTCCTGGTCCGCCTCCACCGTCCAAGATTGACCTCAGCGAATTCAAAACACCGCCTCTCCCACAGAAGCAGCCCGCCGTCACGTCGCCGCTGTTCTTCTCCCACAAAACAAGACCTAGTCTGGTGCGGCTCCCACGCTTCTCGAGTTCCGAAGCTGCGGGAACCATGTTGAGAAGTGTTAAAGACCCTTCGGCAGCAGATGTGACCACCCTCAAGCTCGCGCGGGGAACAGTCAGTTCTGCAAGTCCAGCAAGGTCATCGAGCACGCCCGGCAGCGGCAGTTGGGCCTCGCTCGAAGCAGCCGGTCTCACACGAAGCCCGGACTTGCTCGGCGCACCCCCGGGGCTCCAATTCATCCAAGGAATCGGTATACTTGAGCTGCTAGAGAGGGACGACAGACCGACATTTGTCGTGGACGGTGCGAACCCGGCCAACTCTAGTGCTGGGCCGTTCGTCATCCTGTACGCAAATCCCGCGCTCCAAGCTTCGGTCTGCATGCGTCATGTCCTCTATTCCGAGCTGCAAGATGAAGATGCAAAGCTTGATTTCGCGGCCTTCAAGTCCTGGGTCAAAAGCCCTGGCGATCCGCAAGGCGGCCTTGACCTGTTCTTGCCCTCCTTCCATTACGCCGGAAGCGACTGGACCTGCTCGGTCATTCGCAACCGGTTTCGATTTGTGAGCGCCAATGGAAGTGCCGCATCTATAGCACGATCGTCGCCAGAGCCACAGCTCGAGAGGGAGACGAGTGTCGACTCGCGCGTGCGCGTCCACACTTCCAGTGCGCAACCAAGGACACCCAGCGACATAGTGATTCCGGATGCGCCAGATTACTTTGGTAGTGCAACAGTGGCGAGCACGTCGGGCGCCACCCTCGGCAACGATGCCGTGGATCGATTATTCCTTGGTCGCCCCGGCGAATTCGTGTCAGATCATGGCTCGGTACCGTCGGAAAAGCCTTCCTTTGACTGGACGCGCATTCCTTTGACGACGGATCTACCCGAACACGTGCAGTTTGCTCGCTCCAGAGATTGGGCATCCACGTCTCTCGGCCCCATAGAGCACTGGTCAGCAGACTTGCGCGCCATGGCTAATATGGTCATGGGCAGCCCGCACCCGGCCGCAATGTATTGGGGGCCCGAACACATTGCTATTTACAATGAAGCATACGTGCCCATGGCGGGGCAGAAGCACCCCGAGTTGATGGGGCAAAGCTACAAGGTGGCGTGGAAAGAAATATGGTCCGAGATTGAGCCAATATTCGAAAGTGCCACCCAATCCGGCCAGGCCACCATGAAAAATGATCACCGATTGATCGTCAACCGTCATGGCTTCGACGAGGAGACCTTCTTCTCGTGGTCCATCGTTCCTTTGGTCGGCGAAGATGGTTCCGTAGTGGGGTTGTACAACCCTGCGTTCGAGAACACCAGGCGCAAGGTTGCAGAGAGGCGCATGCTTACACTGCGCGACGTGGGCGAGAAGACGGCCATGGCCAGAGACGTCAGGGGCTTCTGGTCTCAAGTCCAAGCGGGTCTCGAAATCAACGAAGACGACATTCCATTTGCCCTGGTGTATTCTGTGTCGGAAGATTCCGAGAGCGACATGTCCTCGATGCACTCGGGCAGCTTGTCGAATCCACCTCAGCTGATACTGGAAGCATCGCTTGGCATACCCGACGGCCATCCTCGGCTAGTCACACCACTTGACCTGAGGACCAGCACCGATGGATTTGCTCCATATATGAGAGACTCAATGGCCAAGGCCGGCGTGCCCATTGTCTTGTCAAAGGAGGATGGTTCGCTCGAGGGGGGACTCATGGATGGGTTCACTTTCCGGGGCGCTGTCACATTTTGCCGATCTATAGTAATTTTCCCCATACACCCGACTACAGGTGGTGAAAGCGTTGTGGGCTTCCTTGTGATGGGTCTTAACCCCCAGAGACCTTACGACGATGATTATCAGCTCTTCATACACCTTCTGTCGAGACAGCTTGCGACCTCGATGGCATCAGTTGTCCTTTTCGAGGAAGAAATAAAGCGAGGACAGCGCGCCGCGCGCCTAGCCGCGCTGGACCGACAAGAACTGACTCAACAGCTTCATCTGAGAACGCAGGAGGTGGAGGAAAGCGAGCTCAAATTTACCCGGATGGCCGAATTTGCACCAGTCGCCATGTTTATTGCAGACCACGAGGGTCTGATCACATACTGCAACGACATGTGGTTCGCAATCGCACAGAGGCCCAGGGACGATTATTTTGTCGACTCATGGATGGATGAAGTCAATGACGAGGATCGGCCTGCGCTGGAAGAAGCATGGCAACGGCTAACGCGACAGAAAGACGCGATCACGGTCGAGTTCCGTTTCAAGCAAGCTCGCGAGGAGAGTGGCAATGTTATTGAGAACTGGGTCCTGATGAGCGCCTACCCTGAGAAGTTCCTGGATGGCAGCATCAAAGAAACCTTTGGCTGCATGACCAACATTTCCCAGCAGAAACTGGCGGAGCAAATCCAGGATCAGCGGCGCCAAGAGGCTGTTGAGCTCAAGCGGCAACAAGAGAACTTTATTGATATTACCAGTCACGAAATGCGAAACCCACTGAGCGCCATCCTTCAGTGCGCGGACGAGATCTCGGCTCTTCTAGGCACTTATAGGAGTAAGACGGAGTTCAATCGAGAAGCCGACAATCTCAAAGCAGCACTCGAGGCGTGTCTTGAAGCCGCCAACACAATCACGCTCTGCGCAAGTCACCAGAAGAGAATTGTTGACGATGTGCTCACCCTGTCGAAGCTTGATTCCCAATTGCTTCTCGTCACGCCTGTCGATGTGCAGCCAGTGGCCGTCGTGCAACGAGTCCTGAAGATGTTTGAGGGTGAACTCAACGCCAATGGTATCGAAATGACCTTCCAAGTCAAGAATCGATTCATCGACCTTGGAGTGGACTGGGTCAAGCTGGACCCCTCCCGCCTTCTTCAGGTCTTGATCAATTTGATGACAAATGCCATCAAATTCACCAACTCTCGAGCGCAACGCAAGATCATCGTGACCCTGGATGCATCGAAACACATTGTGGAACGGACTGACTCCCACATCTCATTCTTCCCTAGCGACCGCCCAGACACGGA
Source organism: Pestalotiopsis sp. DP-2020a (assembly GCA_018115615.1). Classification (NCBI taxonomy): domain Eukaryota; kingdom Fungi; phylum Ascomycota; class Sordariomycetes; order Amphisphaeriales; family Sporocadaceae; genus Pestalotiopsis; species Pestalotiopsis sp. DP-2020a. The sequence continues at coordinate 70,773 of JACVEI010000362.1, read as the reverse complement.
TGAGATCACCGACAAGCCTGACTGGGGTACGGGCGAAAAGCTGAACCTGCACTTTTCTGTCCAGGATACTGGTCGGGGTCTCGACGAGCATGAGAAGACACTTTTGTTCCAGCGATTTTCTCAAGCATCACCCCGGACTCACGTGCAGTACGGCGGTTCTGGTTTGGGCTTGTTCATTTCCCGCATCTTGACGGAGCTTCAAGGCGGCCAGATCGGAGTAGATTCGCAAAAGGGTGTAGGCAGCACCTTTTCGTTCTATGTACAAAGTCGCAGGGCCGAGGTTCTCGAGGACGAGACTGTCTCCGTTGCTCCACCCTTGACTCGAGCACCAGGGTCCTCGACTACGATAGAAAATCGGCAACCGCAACGTGTCCCTACCCTGATAACAGCAAAGGCCCAGCCGGTGATTGCACCACCGCCAAGCCCGGGAAGACGTGTCTTTGACGTGCTGATTGTCGAAGACAATTTGGTCAACCAGAAAGTACTACAGAGACAGCTGAAGAACGGCGGCAACAATACTCTCGTCGCAAACCACGGAGGAGAAGCCATTGATATAATCAAGAAATCTCGATATTGGAAGGGCCACGAGCAATCTGGCTCTGAAATATCCGTCATTTTGATGGATCTCGAGATGCCGGTCATGGATGGAATGACTTGTACGCGAAAGATCCGGGAGCTGGAACAACAGGGTACCATCGTCAGCCACATTCCCATCATTGCTGTGACTGCGTATGCTCGACCCGAGCAGATCGACGACGCCAAGGGCGCAGGAGTTGTAAGATGTCCCATTCTTGAAAGTCTTACTCACTCGGTAGCTAACGCACTTACCAGGACGATGTGATATCCAAACCGTTCCGTATTCCGGATTTGATCCCACGCGTTCAGGAACTCGTGGACAGGATTGCTTCAACCACTAAGAAATAGCACGATCGCGACATTAAACACTCTACCCCATCTCGATATCTTGGAAATCTTGAACACTGAGGGTTTGGCCTTTATTTCGCAACACGGCCTTTTAATGAGGATGAGATGAATTTCTGCAAGGCGTTTCGGTTATCAAACAGGCTCGGGATCAAAAAGATGGGCACATGGGAGCATTAGGGCCTACATCATACATCATGGTAATACCACAACTTGGCGAGAAGATGGTCTGCCAAGAGGGGAACGAACATTCCGGGAAAGAGTGCGAGATTCGCAAATGTAGTTGGCGTTTAGGGTCAAACAGAATCGCGCGCATTTGGGTTAGCAGCATATATTGCATCGGGCACAGCCATACTCATAGATTCCTATTGGCTGGCCCTATCTTGTCTGTTATACCTTGCTACAAAAGCACTGTTTGCAGGAGGGCACATTGGAGAATACCATGCATTTATTCCGAAAAGGATGGTATGCAGTTGATATGTGATATTGTATTATTCGCCGATCATTGACCGCGAACTTGAGTAAACCAAATGGCGAGTACTATAGCCATACACCAGCTATAGATACCCGTTGTGTGTCGATCTCGGCTCTGCATGTCGGAGTGCCGGGGGATGCCGATACTGGGACATGTTGATAAGTTACGTCATTGGGTGGCTGCAGGATAACTACTTGAACCCTTCAAGGCCTCCCAAGCTTCAGAATAGTTGTATAGTATTATTTTTCTCTAATGGATCCGATAGCGCACAGCCAAATTCCCAATATGAAGACGGAAGGACAAGAAGACGAGAAAGAAAGCATGACCGCCGCCGCCGCCGCCGCCGCCGCCGCCGCAGCGGACCTCCTCAGGCTCGGTCCCGCGGGCGACGAATGGGTCTACGACCGCGCGACCAAGACGTACGACCTGACGCGCAGCAGCAGTCGGCCCGGCGTCAAGACGGAGGAGCCAGCGGAAGAAAACGGAGGACATTACACGATCCCGACGAGCCGGGGCCCGGGCGGCACGTCGGTGCGCGCCGACCCGGCCAAGACGGCGCTCGTCGTCGTCGACATGCAGAACTACTTCCTCGACGGCAGGCTGAGGGACCACGCCGCGGGCCTGGCCGCCGCGGCCGCGACGCTGGATGTCGTGGCGAGGTGTCGCAAGGTCGGGATTCAGGTACGTTTTTCTGTCATGGGTCTTGTCTGGAAGGCTGGCTTTTTTTCTTTTCAGAATTGCAAGCAGAGGGGTATCGCACACGGCACGTTCACGGGGTATGGTCGCTCTATCCCGACACGCCGGGGCCCCGACATCTCGTCCTTCTTTCGCCCCCGCCCCCCTCCCCTCGACACACGCAGAGAGTGCTCACGTCGGTGTCTTCCCCGCAGATCATCTGGCTCAACTGGGGCCTCACGGACGCGGACCTGGCCGCCATGCCGGCGAGCGTGTCGCGCAGCTTCTCGCGCACGCTGATCGACCCGGCGCACCGGCCGCGGCGCCTCGGGCTGGGCGCCGACCTGGGGGACGGCATGGGCCGGACCCTCGTCGCCGGCGAGTGGAACGCCGCCCTGTACCCGCCGCTGGCGGCCGCCGTGGGGTCGCTGGACAAGCATTTGGACAAGGACAGGAGTGAGTTTTCTTTCTCTTCTTCTGCTTTTTTACCTCTGTGTTGCTGGGTGTTACCTCTTTTTCGTCATCTTTGCTGCGGTTTGGTGGCAGTCCCTCTCGGCTTTGCCCGTCCAGTCAGCCACCCCGAGGATGTCCAGGGTATAAGGGGGCTGAACTGGCGCCAACGCTTCCTGTCAAGGGTTGACCATCTCGTATCTGGCGAAAGAAGGCACTTGTCCCGAATCACCTTTCGTTTGTATATGCGTTCGTATAGGCTGACCCGATACGGCGATTTCCTCTCATTAGTGTCGGGGCTCTGGAACCAACAGACGCCGCTCTGGCGATACCTCGTACAGAGCGGGCACAGGACTCTGCTGTTTGCTGGCGTCAACACGGACCAATGGTGAGTTTCTTGCNCAACAGACGCCGCTCTGGCGATACCTCGTACAGAGCGGGCACAGGACTCTGCTGTTTGCTGGCGTCAACACGGACCAATGGTGAGTTTCTTGCGATACGCGGAGAAATTGATGAACGTCCCTTTTTTGAAGTGCACGGCATCTCGTACAGAGTACTGCTCGGAACGTTTGTGTCCCCTTNCGATACGCGGAGAAATTGATGAACGTCCCTTTTTTGAAGTGCACGGCATCTCGTACAGAGTACTGCTCGGAACGTCCGTGTCCCCTTGGGCTCTCTCAAACGGGAAGCTTCATGGTGATACGAGATGTGCTGTCCCAGAACGGCATCAAAGTCATTAGTCTTCTTGCCTGTGCCATCGTTTGTCACATTTGTACACGGCCAGGAAAGAAATATCCTCGGCCCGCTACCCGCGAGACCGGGAGATATTACGTGCTCGCTTACATGCTGCCCCCCCTCAAGAGATCGAACCAGCAGGCTGACCTCAGTTCCCGGTCACAGTGTTCTCGGGACGCTCTCGGACGCGTACAACGCGGGCTGGGACTGCATCATGGTGGAGGACTGCTGCGCGACGACGACCGAGGGCGCGCACGACGTCTGCATCCACAACGTGACCGTGAGTTTTCCTTCCGCCACCTCCTGCTAGGGCAACGAAATAGCCCGCTGCTAGATTACGAAGTGTATAAGCTGATCCGGGCGGTACAAGAACTCGTACGGCTTCGTGGTCGACAGCAGGGGTTTCACGTCCGGGACCCTAGCGACCTAGTAACGACAACACGGGGCAACCGGACGGGGTGAAGGGAGACGAAGCGAAGAGAATGAATTGCTTTGGCAGAGAGAGGCCTTAGATAAGCTGGAAACGTTGGTAGCCGAGTGTGAAATTATGGTTATTTAGTTAGCTCTTGTTTTATAGCGACTAGCTCCGGGAAGAATTGTTTGCGTTGCTGATTAGCCAAGCGCTGATTTCCTCTGTTTCCCGCGCCGCTTGCCTGGGCGCCCAGACTTTTGCAAGATTCGCATGTATTCTTGAGTGTACTGTAATTGCATGGTCCTGAATGATTTTTTGCGCCCTTTTTCTTCCCTGGTTCACAAGGTGGAAAAAAAAAAGGGGGGGTGGTTGATCGCATCTTATCGTCATCGGCGATTACTCACTCGAGCATCTCAACGTTTAAATCTCTCGGCGGCGATTGGACCGTTTGTCCCCCTGGGCCATGACCGACCCGGCGGTCAAGAGAAGAGAAGAAGAGCCAAATCCTCAATAGTCGAGGAGCACGGGCATCGCCAGTCTAGCATATCTCTCAGTGGATGTCGTCTCCCGGGGCACTGGCCGCCCGGAGGACAGTGTAATGAAGATCGAAGCTCCGCCGAGACCCGTATCTGGCACCGAGCTAGTCGCTTGGGCGGCCCTTTTTGACGTGCTCCCGCTGGTACGAATAGGGTAGAAACAGGGTCCTTTTTGCGATAGCTTGGCATCCTACCATAATCTCCACCTCCCAACGACATCCACATCATGATAAAATTTCTAGGAGGCAGGCAAGGGAGCAAGGTTGGGCAGCTCAGTTTGGAAGGTGATGTGCTTCTTTCGATTCATTCTCTGCTGACCATGACCAGGTCGAAAAATATCTAACCTAGCGGGGTGGGCCAGTCTGACCAAAGAAAGCTTGTGTTCCCTCCCTTCTCCTTCGGTCATGAATTGTGGTCGTGTACGACGTTTGTTGTGATTGCGCCGTTTTTGTGTATTCTTGTGACCGGCGAGATACTCGCAAGCCGGATAGTACCCTCCTTGCCAATCATACACCAACATCGAACCACCAACCCAAAAGATTCTACACCCCCTGGCCACATCGAGGTGACTGTGAAATTGCGCCGGAATGGCGTCTTCGTCGTTTGACCCCTACAATATCCCTCTGCCGAATGAGGATTGCGTTTGCGCAGGCGTCGTCTAAAAATGCCATGTGTGTATGTATATTTGGCGAGGAAGAGAGAGAAAAATATGTATATCCGGAACGCCTGTTGCCGTAGTCCGCCAGGTGACTTCTTGTTTGAAAAGGAATAGAAACGCCGCGCCAGATGCAAATGCTGATTGAATTATCGTGTGACTCGGAGTCCCATCGTGTGTTGTGTGTTCTTCGTTTTCAACGTGTTGTAGACTGCGTTCGTCTTTGGTGTGACAAATTATTGTAGTCGTACGGGTATAGTGTGTCGTCGAGCTTTGAAGCTGGTGCCGGAGCCGGGAGCTAGGAGCTCAACCAGACTGTATCACGACATCGCCCAGGCATTTGCCGTAGCTGCAGCACTTCTCTGCTGCAATCTCTCCCTTCAAGATGCCATCGCGAATGCTCTGCTGTAATGTTAGAATCAAGGCAAGGTGATAGTAGAAGACGGTAATGTGGAAGGCTCACGTCTGGGCAACGCATGGGCGAGGCTTCAACCAGGGCGCCGGTGGCAAGCATGCCAGCCAGAGCCGACAGGATGTACTGGAAACGCATTGCTGCTTGGTGGATTGACACGAACTTCTGTTTGCGCGTCGGAAGACAAGAAGAGGAAAGGAATACCAGTGAGCTCCCCCAGTGGACAGAGGTCCGTCAAGCAGTCGGAAAAGAAGAAAGAAGAATGGATGCAGTGCAGGAAAAGGAAGAGGGATGAGACGCTCCGGGTTGAGATACTGTTTGAATTTATCTCAATGATTGACGGGCAGAGCAGAGCAGGGGGGTCGAGAAAGATATGATGGAAGCTTGGAAGCTTGGAAGTTTGATGGGTCCGAGATGGGTCAAGTCTCCCAAGGGTGCCACCAAAAACTTAAGGTAGTTCGGTGGAGCAAACGAACGGCCTTATTATTCCAGTGGAGGACCGAAATATCAGACGGCAGGAACGGGGAAAGAAGAAGAAACAGGAATAATCAAGCCCCGAAAGAGGAACAAACGGGACACGAACGTTTATTCGGGTAATCTGAGACGACTCCCGAGAGAGAAAGACGTGTGGGGGGAGGGGGAAGCTGGTACCTTGTATACCCTGGAAAAGAAGTCCGAAGATGAAAGATGCGAGATCTAGTGTAACAGATGCGATCTCTTCTTGTTCTTGGTAATTATATCTTGCCCACAATGTGCGCATCTGTAGGTAATTAGGCAGCCTAGCCTAGAACGATGGACCCGGATGGACGTTGTGCAACTGGCTCGGGCTCAGCTTACCAGTAGTATAAACGATGCAGCCCCGAAAAGTCCACGCAAGCAGCCACACACCTTACAAGAAGCTACAGGCTGTTCCAAAGCAAATGCAGTGGGAAAACGCCCACCGATGGCCGGTCAAGGTCTATGGAAACGCGTCTCCCGAGTGGCTACGTGGCTGCGTTGGATCACAGGTCCCTAGGTGAGCTGGATGCACTCGCTGTCTTGGAGGTCGCCATCCCGTTCCCTCCTGCATATGCCTCGTGTGTGGCCACTGCGACGGATGGGCTGACCAATGCACGCACGTACGCTTATTAGTATACCACACTGCACTGGTGATCCATCCCCGACCATACATACGTCAGGTTCTCGGGCTATGCAGCACTCAGAGCACCGCATATCGAAATGATTTGCTGTGGGGGCTTCGTCGCACTTGGCGGTCATAGCCACGGGATTGGACAGGGCAGTTGTACACTATTCTTCAGCAGACCGGCAGCGCTGTAACCAATGCAACGGTCGGGTAACAGATCCAAGCCGGCCAGGGTTCGTCATCCCATCTCAGGATCTGGAGGAACGATAACCTTGTACTTATTGGCTGCTCCTTTCGACGCACTCGGTTCATTTCCGCATTGTAGGACAATTAAATCTGCCAACTCGCTCAAGATCAAGACACAAAATTCCCCGAATAATGGACTGCAATCAGGTCTGGAACTGATACTGACGGGTAGGTATTGTCCAACCCAGAAGCTACATGGCAGTATTCGCTACACACTTTCTAGGGCACAGCTTAAACAGAGGGGCAGACAACAAAGCCACTCGGGGTCGCCGGGATATACCAAACTCAAACCACAAGAAAGTTGTTGATCTCTGAGCTTCCCGCTCGGTAGGTTCCATGTCGCCTCTGAGCGCAAGGATAAATAGAAACTCGAGCTCACCGTGCGTGTGGCTTTGTTGGTGTCCGTAAATCCGAACAGTGGGCTTGCGCTGATGTTTTTGACACCGGGCGAATCGGAAGAGATCTGCCAGCTGCTGTATTCCTTCTAGCCAGCCCGGTCGCCTGAAACACGCAGGCCGCCCCGTAACACATGTCAGACCGGGACACATGCACACCTAAAGATTCCCTTATCACCGACCACATCACATTCCATTTCAGTACACTATAAGTCAGCTTGGCTTGTCGAGGCTGAGCCGTCAGCCCTGTCAGCGCTGCGTCATTGGCCCCAGATATTCCTCCCCCGTCTTGCGCGGGACGGGCGAAACCCGATCCAAGTCACCCCACTGCCACCACCACCCACTAAAAGATTCTCCAGTGAACCAACCAAACCAACCTCCAGCTACCCTCAAATCCAACCTCATTGCCCTCCGCCACTGGTAAAGAGGGAGACTCGCGATGTGGCAAGTGGCCAGTCTTTGGCACATACGATGAACGCCCTTTTCGGCATTTCGGTTTACTATTTACAGATTCAAGGTTTGCATTATCCAGCTGACAGCGGGATCTGAGTTTGCATAAACAATCTTCAAAGGATGATCAGCACAGGCTCGTCATGCCATGCCATGCCATGCACACCACCCACATGCAGCGGAGGAGTCTTACGGATGCCCAACCGAAGTCTATCCATCAGATCCGGAGGATTCGACCGTCCCACATGGGAAAGAACTTTTTTAAGGTGCAAAGGTCGCGGCGAATCAACGACTATGCTCCTCTGACGCAGACACAGGAGCACACATTCTCGTCTTCCGCTTGGATAGACCGGGTCTCAACTAAAGTGCAATATCCTGGCTCGCCCTTCGAGGCGGAATGTGTGATGCCGCCTGCCTGAAGCTGGAATCGATGGAAATCCTGCTCTATATGTAGGATCTATACTGCATGGACTGTTAGGCAAATGCCCAATCAGCCCATGCGAATGTTCGAAATGGCGGAAGCCTCGTACCTTGGCTCGAGAGCAACGAGACGGTCAAGCTCGCTTTCTCCCATCGCAGCCATTTGTCAACGCAGATCGCGAAAGCGATATCCCTTTCCTAGATATGCACTCATGGACGAATGTAAACAAAGATGCATGCGGTCGACACCATAAAGTTCAAGCCATGGTTTTTCCCTCTTGGCCAAAGCGCCGCAATCACCTTACATGTCTCAGTCACGACTTCAAGGGCCCAGCCTTTGATATGGTTATCTTTGAGCGTACATCTGTACGATGCTACCTGCTTCCCTCGTTCTAATAATAATATCTAGGTAAAACATGACAGACAGTTTGTCTACGTACAAGAATGCTGTCTGTCAAGTCCATCATGCATGTGCATCGCGGGAAAACAATGCACAAAACACGACGGGTCTGAATCTTGCAGTTCTGAAATGCCAGTTCTTCTTGTTGCGGCCCAGCCGCATGTTTCTTTCAACTTTGAACATTGCTTCTTGCTGTTCTTGGTAGGTATATATCGAGTGTTGGTTCCAAAATAATAGTGGGCAATACTCAAACTTTCCTGATATCAATACATGGTCCAAACCCGGTGCCTTTCTTTTGAACGCCCTGGACCTTTCTTATTTATGTATACAACACTATGACCGACTCCAGACCACCCTGTTTACCGATTGCGACCTTGTTATTGTACGTTACGTTCGATATATTCTTCATGTGACCACAATTTGATGGATTCTAGAGACTATGGGCGTGTCTGTTGATTTGGATATTTGCTGCGCAGTGCGATGAAGGGTGGTGGAAAACGAGCAGCGAGGCCTTGTAATCTCTCTCGTGGATAGAGTGTCGGAGATATGCACGAAACGTTGTATAAATACATGTCAAGTAAGTTGCAGACTGGTACCCCGATCTCCAGGGTTAATCACTTTTGCTGCTTCGCAGATTGACTGATTCATTGGAATAGAGGCACAAGTTCATCGGAACGAATGGCAGACACTTCATGACCTTCTCGAAATCAGAGTATCAGTCTAGAAGATCGGATTCTTCGAATCCGCTTTACTTGGGAATCCACCAGAAATAGAGGGAAAGGAAGTCGGGAAAAAAAAAGCATAAGCCGGCATGATACTCAGACTCTGCAATACACTAGATGGCTATGGACTGCAATTTGGAGCTCCAGCTTACTGACGACTCTGTCACAGAAATAGTTGAACAGGGAACAGACTGAGACTGGGTATCCATATACACGCTGTTCTTTTCATACCTGTTGGAGCAAACAGTGTCTAGATGAATGTGAAGTCACAGATCGTATCCGTTTCCACTGAATTTGTGCCGGGCTCGCCAGTCAGCTGGAGTTTCAAGCTGCAGTACGTAGTTGCTCAGTATAATATAAAATCTTGGGTATTAGATATGAATGCAGCTTGTCGTATTCATCAAACACTCGCAAATCCCTCCAGGGATTCTGCGAGATAAGTTCTTTCCTTTCCTGGCAATGGCCTCCTGACGTACGGGACCAGCGATCTGGTCGGCTTTGGGAGTCAGTCCGACAAGCTTGGTCGGCCCTTTCCCAAGTGATACGGGCCAGTATTTGCAGCTGGCACTTTGAAGAAAAGTTTCCCTACCTCCTTGGCTGTTGACACCACCTCACCTGCGTGGTAGTTCCCAACCAAGCGTCCTTGCCAGCAAGTTTTGATAATGCCGAAGACGGCCACTCCCAACGCGATAACAGGTGTCTTCTCGGCCAGGCCGAAATATCAAGCAAAATCCATGCAGATTGCTCTTGGATCAAAATAAAAAGATCAAGTTTCTGTACATATATAGCAATTTTCAAGTTTGCAATCTTTCCTCCAATATTCTGAAAGACGGGAGCAAAATGCGAAAGGGCTGCTAAATATTTACACATCTACTGGTCCCTGGCTTCAGTATGAATCAACTATAGCACTGGATTTCGTGTTCGTATTTTTGAGAAATTGTTCCCGTATTCTGGTGGTTCGTTCATTCCTGGGTAGATCTATCGTGACTAACCATCCCTATGACGAGTGATCTTGTGCATCAGATGACAGACATGTGGTCACATACGAATTACCGTGGGCGGGTTGTGTTTCCAAGGGTATTATTTTTCCATCTGTGGAACTTACTACCAGGTATACACATACGCGCCATAGAGAACAGGCACCCGACCCGAGGTCAATACCTGAACTCCTGGCCCGCGAGCGTCTCGCTCAGCTCCCACAACCTGTCCACATTGTCATCGCTACAGGCAGACTCGTCGCACGGCGCGACCCGCCCGTTCTGCAGGTACGCCGGCAACCGGGCGGGCAGCCCCGGATCGAGGGCCGCGACGAGCGGCGTCGCGGGCGATCTGCGCAAAAGTCTTGAGCCGCGGCCCGTATTGGCCGTCTTGGCCTGCCCGTACGCCGCCCACGCTGGTACGCGGCGCCGGCGGAGGAGTTGTGGTCGTCGAAGCGCACGGGGCTGACGAGGTAGGGCCCCCGCTGGTCAGGTTGACGACGCGCGCGCCCTTGATGTCCTGCTTGTCCAACGTGTACAGATACTCCTTGATGGCCATGTTGCCCGCCGAGTTGATCAGGACGTTGATGCTGAGCGCCGCCTGGAGGATCTCGGCGGCGGCCTTCCGGACCGAGGCATGATCAGAAAGGTCGACCTGAACAAACGAGGGATCGATCGACCCGTCGATGGACTTCATGGTTTGAATGACGGGCTCGACTTTACTTCTGTATATATGCTTGTAGATTTCGAATATGGAAGAAGATGACATGGAGATTTATATACCGGCATGGTTGATGATGGCTAGGATTCAACAGTTAATGGAGTACATTTTCCAAGCATAAATAAATAGAATACAGCTGTGGTGTTTAGAAAAAAAAAAACACGCTTAGCTTAGCAATGAACATAACGGTCTACGCTTTCTGATTGCCAGGTAGATACGATAACCCCGAGGATGCTGCCATCTGTGACCCTGCCGACCTTTGAATAAGCGACATGTGGGCGACATGCAAGTAATAGTGTATTGCAACATCGTTCACATAATTGGGTTTACGCGTTCTTGTCATTGTATCTCGGATCGGTTGTTGCACTTGCTCGTCTTGGACATATGCTCGATGACACTCCCGACTGTAAACGCCGGAATAAACACTTTCAAAGCATAACCAGGTAGCATGCCTGCAAAAAGGGGCTCACAAGACTTGGTGACCATGCCAATCTGCCGCATATTGCACCTATCGCTGCTATATTGGTAGTCAAAGGTATAGCGTAGGCGATCCCAAGTGTTCGAGTACGTAAGGCCGAATGTCTGATTATGGCTGGAGACGTTATATACATACATACCTACGTAAATTCATATACATGTCAATCTGGTAGTTCAACTCGATATGTTTATACTCGGGCGACTTTTTTCACCTGGTGATTCCAGTAGCATGGTTGGACAACGTTTCGATCTTAAATTTACATTTACAAGTTTTTTTTGTCTTGAATATGATAGAAATCACAAACATTATATACTAGTGATAAGACATTGATGAATTCCGCTTGCGCATGTACCAAAAAGTATGGAGGGTATCTTGAATAGACAAAAGATATCCAAGAATAGGCAAGAATCAAACACGAACGATGTCCAAAAGAAGCTTAGAAAAGAAATCCGTCCGTGTACAGTTTTGTCTGCGCCTATGTAGCGATCACAACCCGTCCACCAATCCGGAAACGGCTTATTTCAGGGAAGAGACGAAGTCCATGATGGCGGAGAGGAGGCTGTCAGTCTCGGTGATGAAACCATCAACGGTGTCGGAGGTCAGGGACGAGGAGAAGTCGACCGACGAGTCGAGGATCTTGATGGAGGCAGTAGAGTCGGAAGCACGGAAGACGGCAGCGATCTTGATGTAGTCCTCGGTGGGGCGGTCGAAGTAGTCGGAGCTGCCGAGGGAGTTCAGGAAGTGGAAGGTGGACTTGGCCTTGGTGTCACCCTGGGACAGGACCTCGAAAAGATCGGCCTCACCGCAACCATCGCTGTCGGAGTCGGTGGCCCAGCAAGAGCAGTCACCGTACTGCTGGGTACGGGGGATCTTGCCGTTCAGGAGCCAGATAGCGGGCATGTCAGGGTTGGTACCCTCGGAGGAGCCGGAGAGGGGCATGGTGAACTCGAAGAGGAAGACCTTGTCAGCACCACCGAAGCCCTGGTAGGCGACGGAGTCGGGGCGGTAGTATCCGCAGTCGGCATCGTCGGCGGTACACTCGACATCGGAGAAGATGGCGTACTCGATGTTGTCGCCAACAAGGACGTTGTCGAGGACGGTGGAGGACTCGGCACCAGTGGTACCGTCGGCGCTCAGGTAGGAGAGGGAGTTACCGAACTTGGTGTCCCAGGTACCGGAGCCGGCAACACCACCCCAGGCACCGACGAAAGTGACGCCATCGGCGGTGCCGTCCTCGGCGTTGTAGTAGGCGATACGCTGGTAGTCGCCAGTGGCAGCAGCGGCGGTGCCGGTGGAAGTGGCGGAGGTCTTGGAGGACTTGGCCTTGCTGGTGGTGGAGGTGGCAGCGGCGGTCGTGGTGGCAGCCGAGGCGGAGTCGGCGGAGTCATCGGACTCGCCGGACCAGGTGTTGACCCAGGAGACGGTCTGTCCATCGATGACAGCGGTGACAACGTCGCCAACGGCACGGGCCTCCTCCTTCTGGGCCTCGGTGTGCTTCTTGTGGAGGTGCTGGTGGCCGTGGCGCTTGTGGACGTGAGACTTGTGCTCCGAGCGCTTCTTGGTGGAGGCAGTGTTGGGCGTGTAGACGGCGAACTGCTTCAGCTGAGTGGGACCGCGAATGTGGACGGAGAGCTATTATCGGATGTCAGTATACAGTGGTCCAGTATATGTACAGTTTTCGAGAGTAGCAAATCTGACCTCCTCGTTGAAGGGCGCAATGGAGCCAGAGTAGGTCTGGGACTCGAAGGTGCAGTCACCAGTGGTGGTGTCCATGTTGGAGACGGCCTTGTAAGAACCGCTGGTGTCGAGACCAGCGTAGCTGATGAGCTGGACAGCCTCGCAGTACCAGTTTCCATTCTCGAGGAAGGACGTGATGGAGCAGTCGGCGCTGACGGCAGCGGCCGAAGCCATGACCATGGCGGCGGAGTACTTCATTTTGACGGTTTTTGGAAAAGTTCCTCTCAAGATGTGATATCCTCCTCCAAAGAACAATAAGACGGGCCGGGACTTTTGATAAGACTGAACGGCGGCGGGCGAAACAACAGAAATAGAACTGGTGGCAAGCAAATTAAAGAATAAATTGCTATTGCTGAATCGAATGGCTTGTGGTAAAAGAGTGGCGTGGTGAAATATCACCTGAACAATGAGTGACTTCGGTTCCGGGACGAAGAGGAGACCTAGAAACGACAAAGCATTCGTTGCAGCAAAGGAAGGAAGAAAAGAGGGAAGAAGGGGGTCAAATATGAGAGTGAGAGTGAGAGCCGGTGCCAAGTTTAGGAGATTTAATGAAGGCCCTCTACCTTGGGCGTGGTGGGCATGGGCATGGGTCAGGTTGGGGGGGTAGGGCGTGCGTGTTGCCTGTGGGTGTATTATGAGAGACCCGATCAATTTGTTTTTCTCGTGCCCACACGCATCCAAGAGGCCCCCAGTGGTTCCTCATCTTGGACCTCTCGTTGGCTCGGGGGGCCGGGGCACAGGGGGGATCCTGCGAGCGCGAACTGGGAGTCTGGGAGCAGGTCTCAATGCTTGGGGGAGGAGTCGACAGCGAGTTGGCCCGTGGCACACAGGGACGAGGAGGCTAGACCACAGATGGCATCTCCACAGATTGTCTGGGCTGTCTTCCCCGTTCTGGTTCGTACCTGCATTTGATCAAATCGCACCGGCAATGAGCCAAAGGAGTGACTTGCACATGGCAGCGTTTCGAGCGGCAAAATGCATGTCACTCCAACCTGAGATGGCGCCAGGGGGATCTACGGGCTATGCCCAGCGGAGCTAGCAGGGATGTGCCAGGAACAGCAAGAAACTCTGTCCCTGCGTCTTTTTGGAAGGGAAGGAAAGAAAAAAGGATCTGGGATTGATTGGATTGATTGATTGGCAAAAGGGAGGGGGTGTGATGAGTGATGCCTTCAGGTACCACGACACAACGCCTGTTGGCTGTAGGTAGGATCGCAAAATTGGCATGTACGTCCGTCGCACCCAATCGCACGTCGAGCTGCCGGTATTTTCATTCCATCCAAGGGGCACACTGGCCGCAGAAAACCACGGCCTGTTTCTTTCTCTCTTGTCTGTCAACATCCGACCGCGCATTGTATGGAATGAACGCATGATTGAAATTCTTTAACCAGATCCCCGTGTTTTGTGCCTGTGCTGCGTCTAGGCCCTCTGTTTCTTTGTTCTGCCCAGTGAGCGGGTTGTATGGACCAAGAACTAATGCGACACCCTCCATATTTTGAATTCCCGTCCGTTGTCTGACGATTAAGCCACAAGCGCTGGAACTTCGGACGAACTTCCATTTCATCGGCAACAAGCTCACAGCCAAGCTTTTCGTGTCTCTCAGGTTGCGATCGACCCAGATACATGAACTAGCGGTTCTAGCCCAGATCACCTGCCACAGTTGCATTCGACAGCGGCTCGACGGGCTACGGATTTAGCAGCACGTCAAATTGGAACAATTGAAGTAGTCACCAGTCGGCATACTTGTGCAGTCGATGCCAATACAGCTTCCAACCCAGGGGGCAGCTTGAAATATGATCAGGTTAAGACATTTGAAGACCGGGGTGTACGAAAGACACACATACAAATCTGGGGGCCCGCCCATAGAACGGACTCGCAGTTCTGGAATCCCTTGGCGTTGGTTTGTGCTTTAACCCTCAATCAGCAAGTAAAGGACTTGCTTACCTACTTGATCGGTCTCTCATGTACGTACGCGTTCTTCCTTCAGGAGTCAAGCCGACTATTTTAGTACCTCAAGTTTCATTACCTGGATGGTGCATCTTTTTAGAAAAGGAAAAGGAACAGACCCCTTCCGTAAGTGGCAGTAAGCAGAGTTCAAGTTGGCAGCGGGGTCCCGCGCCACCGTCGCTCGCCGGCTTTAAAAAAGTGCCCTGGTGCTTTGGGGCCGGCGCCTGCAGACTCAAATCAGAGCGCCAAACGGCTTGGGATTTGCTTGGGTTCAATCTCCAAGATCAATGATCCAAGACCGGCCCAATTTCTCTGGCTGTGCTGTCGACGCCTGTCGTGCAGACCCGTGCTCCGGGGGGCGTCTGTTGATCACTTTATTGTGGGCTACCTCATCTTGCAGTTTGATGAGAGAGAGCAGAGAAAGCCCAGAAAGAGCTCAGGCCTTTTTTGCATGGCAGCACTCCATCAGTCTGACAAAGAAAGGACAAGAGACGGATTCCCGTCGGCCAGCTGCAGCGGATGTAGAATGACGAATCGCGGGGTTTCTTATCGAACGATGCCATCGCCCTGCCTGCTCAGCAGGAGATCCATGCCTCCATCGCCAACGCCCACTGGTAACCCGACCGCAATTCTGGTACGGTGGCTCGCACAAAAAAGACTCGCCCATTTCCCACTGCGACACGTCACCCTGCTTACCCAGAATTGCTGTGGATTAGGTATCTATCAACTGGAACCCTCAGCCTCGCACATACGTCGGCTTCCGCTGGTCTGACCCCTCTGGGCTCTCCGTTGTGAATGCACTTGCATATTCGTACCTGCATACATTACATATGAGGCTGCAGGGAGAGTATACGATAGGCGCAGACCACATACACGAATCCGGCAGCGCATACATATCTGACATACCCAGATACCAAGACGGACGGGAAGCCAATCGCGAACAAGGCAACACCCGATGAATTTTGGGTTGCAAATTGAGTTGGACTTGGCACCACCACCACTGCAACACTGCAGCCCGTTTTGTTTTGTTTTAACCTTTGGGCAATCCCTCGTGGTCAACCGGCGGGACCGGTACCTGCATCAAGTGATGCAGGGACAGCCACGCCTCAACTTAACCACCACCTACGGTGTGGACATCCCTTCTTGCATCATTCATTCCGAATTGCGAATCGCGCATCATTGCCATCATGAGCATCGATCGCATTGTATTGCGCACTGTTGCTTTGTCGAGGAGGACGGACAACAGATGCCCATTGCCAGCAGCAACCGGTGTCACCGGCGCAGTGGCCGCCCGCTAGAAGATCAGATCGAGAGAACCACCCCCCGTCTCGGTCGTTCTGATAGGGTTCGCTGCATCCACTGCCGACCCGGGTGGGAGGGCGCATTCCACCCATGGGCCGCCCTGTTTGGGAAGCAAGAATGTTCGCTCTCATCCGAGAAAACTGTCGGGTGCTGGCAGCAGACCTGGCTTATCCTTTCCAGTGATCCCAGAATCTGGAAATCCTGGGCAAGGATTGCAAACGCACGTGCCCATTTGTCCGGTCGCCATGACATCTCTTTTCCATGCCTGTCATCGACATTGACATGCTGCGGTCTTATTCATTCCTACATTCCACTGCCTGAACGTGCCCAGAAACCTCATATAACAATTATATTACTGATCGCACACTTGGAAGTATTTAGGCAATGGCATCTCTCTCTTCCGGAATTTAGCTTCGTGTGGACCAGCGTCCCCAAGCTTCGCCAAGTGCGATATTTTATTAGCCTGTTCTCGGGCTTCTTTCAGCTCGTCTGGTCCGCCGCCACTGAGAGAATGTCTATACCGCAGGCCACGTGGAGTTCCGCCGGGCCGCGTGTTGTCAATGTCTTTTTTTTTTTTTTTGGTTCGACACGGGCCTCTTTAGCATCCTCTACGGAGCACAATCCGCCTGCCGATTTGTCCATCTTCTTGTTGTTACCAGGAATCTGATCAGGCGTGATTATCCGTTGCAATTGATTCCGGTGTCAAAAATTGTGCGGCAGATGCTTCTTTTCTCCAGCGGATCGCCCGTCCCTCGCACGTGGCACCGAACACAACGACACCACGGTAGGCCGACAAAGACACACTTTTAGGGTTCGCAGCTGTGATCTGAGGTGCTTCCTTTTTTTTTTTTTTTTT